>JAULLE010085103.1:0-13320 GCA_035668155.1 Sarracenia purpurea
CGTAATGGCCGTTACATGTGCGAATTTTGGTCACACCGCTATAGCGGCCGAAACGGGTAGCGGTGACCACCGAAACCGTTACGTAACGGCGTTACGTAACGGTATCGGCCGATTTTTAAAACCATGCTTAAACGGCAAGGTCTTTCCTATACACTAGAGCCTCCTACTTCATTCTTTAAGGGTTACAAGTTACATATTCATTTGTAAGTATTAGATTATAGAAAAAATACTAGAATTTGAATTAGTGATAATACCAAATACTTAAATGTAAAAATAATGTCAAACATATCATTTCTACACAAAATCATGTTGGGATTAAATGAAAAAAAAAAATAAGGAAACAAGTTATATCATTCACAATATGTATAAAAAGAGTACTTTGGGGTGATAAAGAAAAATAATACATAATTTTGTTATGCTTGTTTTAGTTTCTTCTCACTTCTCCTTTTCTTCTTCTTGATGTCTTAAATTTAGTAATAGGTTAAGGTCTTATTTATTGTTCTCAAATGTATCTCTGTCTTGACAAAATTAATGGCAATGGAAACAGACGTGGTTGGATATACCTAGTAAGTGTCTAAACGGCTCACTATTTTGGTGTTTCAGTGGAAATAGTTGAATTTCGATATTCCATTAATATTTTTATTTCAGCTACCTAGGAAATAGAAACGTTTTGGCCGCTTCGACATAAATAAAACGAAATTTTGTTCCTTGCTTTTTGCATCCAAAAAGTAGTGTGGTCATGCTGTTTATTGAGTCGGTGCATATCTTAAATTTTGAAATCACTCGAGAGGATTTTGTGGAATTGGAAAAGTTTTTTTTTTTTCCCACGGGAAATGATATCCTAATACCAATACAAGCGAGCTGATATTTATCGGTTATTAAGAAACTCAGAAATGTTATTACTTATACAATTAAACTTTAAATACCCAAAGCGCCTTATTTTTCGTTTCAATTTGTTTTGAAGATTTCTCATTTGCTTTTATCAAGTAATAAAGCTTTATGTTGCATTTTATTTTTACATTTCTGTATTTTCTTCAGTAGATACAAGTAGACATCTCCACCATCCAGTAATAGTAGGGACACCTGGTTGTTACAAATTCTATTTATCCTGCTTATGTTTGTGATATTAAGAATACCATACTTTCCCATATTGCAACTTCTGGTATCTATTTTGTGTTTTATTTGTTAATCTTTCTTTTCTTATTGTAAAACATTTAAATGAAGACTTGGTTTGATGTGGATGAAACAAGGATAAAACTGGTAAGACTTTAAGGGGATTTTTGTGTTCAAGTATGTCTCTGAAGTGTGCAAGGGATCCATATTAGACATCTTTGAAACATCCGGCAAACTAAGATATGTATTTGAAATTCTGGAGATCCATGTTTCCTATGAATATGGTTAAGTTATTTATTTTCAATGTGTATTGAACATTTTTTCTTACAGTTTAATATAGAAGTATGCATTGTTCACTGGAGTTGCATTATTTGTTTATGATATAACTGTATTCTATTTGTTTTCTTTGCTTTCATATGTTTATAATGATGACAAATGGTAACTGTCATGACTTATCTAAAATTTTCCTTTTTTGAATTATCTAAAATTCCTAATTTTCCAAAAGGTTACACACGCAACACATGTGCGCAAGAGGCTAGTATACTATTATATAAAGCAAGCATCCATGAGTCTCCATCACATTTTTAAAAATTTCAAATATATCATAACTTAACTTTCAACTCCCCATATTTATAACTACCCACTTGCACACACATCACGTGTGTGTCGAGTGTCTAGTGTGTGTGTGTGTGTGTGTATTTGTATTAGTTCTGGTTGAAACAAAATATAAAACACTACCTATGTCCTTCAGCAAACAAAAATCGAATGCTGGTAACAAGATTTCTAACATCAAATTGAAGGAAAATAATATGAAAATCCACCGCTGCCATCTCCGCTAAGAATTGCTAAATTAGAAGCATTAGAATCAAACCAGATAGGCAAACCACCACTACTACCACCAATGCAATCACCCAAGAACTGCTAAATCGGAAGGATCAAAGTCAGACCAAACATGCAAACCACCACTCCCACCACCATCAAGAATTTCCAAATCGAAAGGATTGGAGTTAGAGAAAACAGAGACATGAAAACCATTACTATGAATTGCCAAATCGAAAGGATCAGAGTCAGAGCAAACAGAGATAAGCAAACCACCACTCCCACCACTCCCACCTCCTCCATGAATTACTAAATCAAACAAATTGGAGTCGAACCAAACAAAGACAAGCAAACCACCACTCCCACACCGCAAACCACCACTCCCACCATCGGCAAGAATTGCCAAATTGAAAGGATTGAAGTCAGACCAGACAGAGACAGACAAACCACCACTTCCACCAATGCAACTACTTTTGATGATCTCAATAGCTTCATGCATAACGGCATCTTGATTATCTTGTTAGTGATTCAAGAACTCTATTCTTACCATTACAGCCTGTAACTTCAAGTCCAAGTCTTTCAAGAATTTTATCAAACAATCTCTAGACAACCCCAGAAGCCAATCATTAACTTTCCAATCGCGTTTTTCATCGCCATCGCCACCGCACCAACCTCCTCCTCGACGGATGATTCTTTCTTGCCGTGACGGTCTTTGTCGTACCCACTAAAGTATGCCTCGATGACAGATCTTACTTCATGGGGATCTTTCAGCCACGTTTTCACGACCCTATTCAACCCAAAGCAGATGATGCATGCCTTGATGCCGCACAACGTTGCTAGATCCATTTTTTTCTTCATCATGAATTGTTTTCTTCTCGTGTACACCGCTCTGTGCGCTTTGTTTATGGTGAATTTCTTGATGGGTTGAGAATTTTCACCCTCCATTGTCGTCTTCACTATTTGGTACTGGTTTTATCAATATAGTGTACGAAAATTGGTAAAAGAACAGATTCACAAAATTCCTTTTTATTCATCTGATACAATTATAATTACAAGAAAATAAAATTACAACAATAAAAAAGGAAATAAATAACAGAAAAAAATGGATAGAGGAACCCGAGGCCCATATTTCATACGGTCTCCTTAAAACAGATTCGCCGCCTCCGGTGGTGCTTGAGGTAGCGCTGGCGTCTGTCTCCCAGGATACAACGGGTCTACTATAGTCGGAGGAGCACACCTTTACGACTGTATGGCGAACATGACGGTGCTTAATCTCTCTCAAATGAAGAAAAAACTCGAAAGGAGGAGAAACCAAAACTTGAAGTATTCTTGTATATCTTATGTGTTTTTACCAGCTCTCCAAGGCATGCTTATATAGGCACCAAGAGGGAGGACAACCAATGGTCCATGCAAGCCAAGGGCCAAACAAGGCATAACTCTCATTCAAGTCTATAGAATGAAGGTATCAAAAAAAAAAAAGTCTATAGAATGAAGCATAAGAGGTGGGTAAGCCAAATGTTTGACCAGCATTATGAGGGAGAGAGATAGATACAAGGGACCTTCCACATTTTTCACATGTGGGAATGGGAAGAGGCCCATGTAATTCCAACAAGAGATGCTCCATCATTCAAATGGCAATAGAGATGCATCTGTTACTCGAAATGGAAACATAATTAATAAATAAATAATTTTAAGTTCGTACGTAATTATTATTATTTTTTATTGGCAAATACTCACACACCCATTGGTCACTCCTTGCACTTGACAAAGTTTTTGTTGGGATCTAAATCCCGATGATAGTATATATGAATTATAACAACAATTTTAGATGGATAAATGTCAAATAGGTTTCAGATTAGAATTTTTTGATATCAGACAATCAATATCTGACAATAAAAAATTAAAGTCGATATTCCCGAAGTCAGAAAAGCATTTTACCTTCGAATTCTCTTTGGTTTGATTTCGGTTCCAATAATAATGTTTTATTATAAGATCAACACGACAATTGATCGGCAATCACTACTGCAATTTAGATCTTTTACTGTATTTTTGAACGCCAAAAACACAATTTGAGTGTGGACTTTGTTCTTCGTGTTCAAAACATGAACTGATTGCACTTTAGGATTCTCACAGAATACGTGAAAACCTTAGCCTATCAAAATAAATGAATATTATGAAGTGTAGGCAACTAGAGTTTATAACTGCATTTATATAGAGTTACAGTATGAACTTAAAGAGTAAATAAAGTACGGGCTTCTTATATAATTAAATATTACCAATTCAATCCAGAATTAATATTTAATTACATAAATTACCATTCATTCATATAAAGAGTGATAATTGCAATTATGGTCTTATTTTCAAAACTGAATTATTCGAGCTCATGTTATTAAATACTTATTTTTTCCTCAATGTTAAGATTACAGATACTCGTTCAATTAAATTAAATTAGTGATAATTTTATTTAATTGACATTTTCAAAAAATCCTTAAGACCTTTCGTTTAATATTTGATATGCCGGATATTAAATCCACTTATAGGGTTTTGGTACGATCAAAACTTATAAACTTTCTTAAGGGGGTATCATCAATCCTAATCTGTCAGGACGTGAATTTCATTAATAATTAATATCCACCATATAAATAATACCATTATCTAACTCATCGTGATTATTGACCCATAAAAAATTGCACCATTTAATGAATCAAAAACAAAAAATATTAAATATACGTGTCTAATAATTATTTCAGGATTATGAGCAAAAACATTCATAGTAATTATAGAGTGTAAATTAATTTATATAGTCAATATAAAATTAATTACCCTAACCTGGTTCTGTTTAATATAACTAAATGTATTAGCAGAACAAGTTGGAACAATAGATAATACTATTATATGTTCTCCGTAATTAAGACAGATATACTAAAACTCTGTGTAACAGCCCTACTGATGGTGTGTCTAATTTTATCTAAATTGTGAACAAAAAACTTATATTCTACAAGAATCGAAATCTGGTCTTCCGTGTATAAACCAAATTCTACACACCCATTAACTAGTATATAGAATAAAAGATACTCATGCACAACATTAATTAAATAATAAAAGACATTCATTACTCATTAAGATTATTAATAAAATAGATAAACTATTTTTATTAAAAATTAAAAAATTATTAAAACAAAAAACCATGATTTTTAGTATACAACCCTAACAGTTTAAACTCTCAAATTTTCATTTAAGAGGCTAAGACCCATACTATGGAGTCAAAAACCACTTGATTTCGCATGTAATTATTTCATTTTTAACTTTTAATTATTTCAATTTTAACTTTTAGTTATACACATTTAAGCTCATTTAAAAGTGCATAATACATATGATGTGCACACCATACTTTTCATTTTTGTTTGTATTATGACAAATCCCTATTAACATGACAACTTTTGGTAAGCAGTGTTAGTGTTGGCGTTAGTGTTGTGTGTTGTGTGTTGTGTGTTGTGTGTTGTGTGTTGTGTGTGGGTGTTTTCTTTCAGCTTTATAAGGTGAAATGCCCAAATAATAGTTGAATTCTCCAATTTAAGAGAGATTGAATTGGACTAAAAGTCACGTGAGATTCCTATTTTCATAATTTGACTCTTCAAATTGATATTTTCACATTTAATTTGCTGAATTGAACTTATTAATCATTTTGTATTTTATTCTAATTATTTTTATCAAACACATTAAATATAGAAAACAGTATTCTCCACTTACCTTATTAGATAAGTACAAAAAAAATCAACTCATCATGAAAAGTTGTTAAAGATGTAGAACAAAAGAAAAGTGCTTTTTCAAAGGAATTTGTACAAGTAAGTCAATGCCAAAGATATATGGATCCAAAATGGCATCTCACAGACTCACACTCCCATGGCTTCTCTCACTCTTTTTTCCCTCTCCAGTTATAGAGATGCGCCATGATCCAAATGGCAATAGAGATGCATCTCTTACTGATGATGATGATGATGGTACCATATCAGGCTGATGTCCATGCATGTTTTCTCTCTTTTTCATTTATTTCTTTTTCATTTCTTGGGTGGGTGGCATGGGGAATTTAGGGCTGTTTGCCATGTCTAAAAAACCGGTGTTTTGAGAATTGTTTTTTATAAATAAATGAAAATTTGATTGTTTTTTTTTTGTATTTTTTAATTTCTTCTAAACTAAAGCAATTAGAAAACTAAAAAAATATAAACAAAATTACATATATATATATATATATATATACAAAAATGACGAAAAAAATCAATTTTTGTTGAAGTGTGATTTTTATCGTTAATAAACATTTCTTAATTTTGATTAAAAAACCTATTGAATTCCAATAATTAACAATAGTTTGAAAAGTAAAAAATTGAAAAGGGGGTTAAGTGCCACATTAGAGCTTGTTCTGTTGGGTCCTCTGACGATTAGATTAGGGTTGAGTTTTTAGAGATAGAAACTTTGAAATCAAATGGACAGAGTTTTGGATAGAAAATGAAAGCATACATTTTCCTTTGACTTCAGAATCCTTTTATGGAGAAAATAAACTTGACCTATTAAGGGTGCTTGACCTGATTGGATCAGAATGTATTAGATCCTCCTCTCTCTAATAACTCTTAGTTGTCTGTCACCTAATGTGACCAGACACATTAATTATAGCTTGTTATTCACTTCTTTTGATTCTACTTAATCAGACTACCCATATCTTAATTTGACTTCTTATAGCCATCATAATTTTCTACTAACTTTACTTATATCTTTTGTCATGTCAGATTGTCTACCTACGACAGTCCCAGATTGGGCAAGGTTAACTTGCCTTGACATGGGCTTCCGACATCACCTATCTCTCATGCAGATTCATTAAACTTGACTATCTATCATTGACATCAAGACTAGTCTATATAGTTTTGTGGTTGGATGTCTTTTCATATATATCATACTTGCTCGGACGAGCTCGATTGACTCTTCCCGAACTCTAGGACATTTTAGCCTGAGAAAACTTCTCAAGATATCCATAGGTTTCTCGGCTCAAGGTCCTTATCCTACCGAACTAAATTTACATGATTGGTCTTCTCAGATGGGCTGGACCCGACTTGACCCATAGTTGTTCGAACACATCATCCCGAGCATGTGCTCGTACCCTGATCTGGATGCTAGGTCAGCATCATAAATACTAACTTCTCTCAATTGCCTCCATCACCGAGTGGTTGCTCATCATGCCGAGCTGTTATTTGGTGATGTGCTATGAATTTCAATTGTCATCTTGCACTATGATTATCAATCGCTTCTAATGAGTCACTCTTTCAGTAGGTTAGTCTGCCCCCATTATGACCGTTGTAGATACGCGACGTGCAAATTGGCTTGGTACTGTCGTACAACTCTTTTGTCCCCTTGTATTACATGCGCATGACGATGCACGCACTTTGTTTCTAATGAGAAGCTGAAATGGTTCTCAATAAATGTCAATCATCGAACTTAATAATGGTTGTGGGTGCTTGGATAACCTGGTTAAGCATTCTCAGAGCTCAGACTGGGACTTGTTGAACTCACCTTGCCCGACCTGCTCAAATTAGGCTGCTCCGGGGAATAACGCATGGATTTGCTTTTGATGCGCATTTAATGCACGCGTGGCTCAAGCCACAGCTAGAAGTTAATGCACCGTTTGGGGCTTCATTACGAACTCGGTAGGGCGCCTATAAAATTGGAAGGATTTCTCCCTTCTCCCATTTTTAGAAAACCTCCAACTCTTCAGAACTCATGCGATTCCTGGTGATCTTCAAGGCTACTCCGGCCATTGTCCCTGTTGCTTCCTCCACTGCTTCGAGGTTGTATCCTGGGCTTCTCTGTCATCTCAGATTTTCTTTCTCCCTTAATCCAAGTTAATGATTTGTTTTTTGTACCATTTTTTATAATTCTTCTCTATATTTTGAAAATTTGGTGATATCCCTTATTGATGGAGCCTCCACCGTGTACTGTTTGCTGTGGTGGTGGTGAAAAATTAGTACTTCTGCCATTGCCTTGCCATGTTTGGAAAAAGGTGTACCCTGTGACTTTGAACTGATATTGTTTTCTCCTCCAAATTTCTCTATTTTCTCTTTCTTCTCTCTATTTTCTCTTTCTTTTTTCTCTTCTTCAAGAGTTCAATGTCTGACCTAGCTAACCTTGTGAACACCCCTCTGGCCCTGGCCCAGTTTCGTCAAACTTACAACATACCGGATGTCGTAATTGTTCTGCTACCAACCAAGCAGTTAATCCCTACTTCTGTGGACCCAGATGAAGGAGTCTTCCCCATCCTGGCATTCATGCCAAGCTCGAGTCTCTATCGTCGAGCTTTGTAAGGGAGATTTTGGTCCAGTATCGGGTATGCCTCAGGCTGCTCTTCGATTCTAATGGGTACCATCATGTTGAACCGAATCTTTGGCATCGAGCTCGGCTTAATGGAGATCCAATATTGGTACTTGATGGTCGAGTTGGCCAAAGACAAAGGTACATGGTACCTCAAAGCAAAGGAGACGAGAAGACACCTAGTGGTTGACCTGCCATCCTCCTGTAAGGGAAACAAAGAGCACTATCTCGTGGTCGATGGCAACTAGCAGTCCAAATCTAGAGACCAATGTAGGTTTTTCCCTACATAGGCTGGTGGCCTAGGTACCGTAGTTCTTGGTTGTTCGCTCTCTATGTTTTTTCATACATGTATGCTTCCTAAACACTCACACACGGTTTCTTTTTGGTGTTTCAACTAAAAAATACAACCTCTCTACCGCCTTCGACCAACGAGATTGGGATTGCAATCGTCTGAACAAGGCGATGCTTTACAAGATCCATGGCTATTACAACAACATCCGGATAGCTCGGAGGCTTCTAAGTAGAGTCCCGATAATTACAGATGAGCTCTCCATGTCTGTCATATGTCTATCGAAGAGGTCTTGGGTGTACAGAACCATCTACTTCTATCGAGGAATAAGCACTCGCCCTCCTGAGCACCTCTGTCGGCCAAGAAAGTTCTACAATGGCCAAGAGAAACGTCTTCACCGATGTTAGCTCTAGTGGTCGGTAATCCACTTAGTCTATTGCAACATCAGTTGCCTCTACTACCCGAGCTCATCCTGCTCTTGCTAGTCACTCACTAATGGCCCCCATCTCATGTTGCTACCTTCTCGGGTTATGGAACTGTTCAGTTATGGACCGGAGATGACGGAATGCCCTCGAGGGACGTCTACGATTGAACCACCAGATATAATCCTCCTACCCCTTCTCTAACTGTTGATGTTATTCTTATTGCTACTAATTCTACTGTTGTTGCTGCATAACCAGTGGGACCCTCTAACATTCCTCCAATCACGTTCGCTCCTATGGTAAGAGGACAACCACTCAACCAAAATGACTCCGTTATAAAGAGTCATTAGGTTGGGTAGCCCTTAGCTTAGGCAGTTTGTCTGCCAAAAGACTACGTGCAGCACAGGGAGGTTCAGACCTCCACCTTGGACAAGATATCATCCCAAAACATCATTAGAGTAAGTATCCTGAATTGGGTGACGTAGGAAAATATTTTATCTCTCCATTTACATAACTATTCTTTCCTCTAGTCCATGCAGGGGCTGCAGATGGCATGAGAGGTTATTTTTTATCATGTGGAGTTGTAGGAGCTTTGGGTCAAGATAAAGAATAATGCCCTCCAGCTATAAGAGGATGTGAGGGCTCTCGACACTTATGTCAAGAAGGTCGAGAAATTGAAGAAGGCCATCAAACATGAGTTGATCAAATCTCTGGATGGCGCAAAAGAGGAGGATGCGAATTTTGCCTCCACCATCTCTAAGCTTGAGCAACTATGGAAGGAGGTTGTTGACCTCTACATGGTCGAGGAGCTTAAAAAGGCCCATGATGTCGGGTATGAACAAGCGGAGAACGACTACTAGTAACAGGTGTTGTAGCTCCAGAACCCCCTCTTTAAAAAGTGGTGGGATGCACTAGATGCAGCATATGTCATTCCCGTGTGGGCCCTTCTTAAGAATGTACCTTGACTTGAGCCTAGGGTGGTGTTCCTTGAGAAACTCCTCAACATCCTCGGGGATGCCATCTCTCTTGCAGTGGCATCTGTTAAGGTCGACCCCCACATCACCTATGTCTCTCATCCTCCTTCCCCTCCTTAGGACCCGGAGGAAGTCCCCCCGGCTCCCATGGATGAGGAGGTGCTCCTCCCACTCTTCCCCAGTGCGGGTGATGTTTCCAAAGTCGATTTGACTAGATACGATGACCGTACTAAGGAGCCAGAGGCTGAGGAGGTAGCAAGTGATGGGGTAGGTAATCGAGTGGTCAAGCAACAATAGCTCATCCTCTTGCTACTTCATCCTCTTATTTTCCTTTTCTTTCTTCTATTTCATTTTTTCTTTCACTTTGGCAGCATGACATCGAGCATCACGTGTGGTCGGCCAACCTCTCTTATTGTACATATTGTAATTCATTAATGAAAGAAAAAGATTTTCCCAACTGTTTGTGTTCGTCATGTTCTTTCCTTTACTGCTCATACTATATCTCTTGCTTGAACACTTGCACTTTGAAAACTTGGAGACGAGCACCAACACTTGGTAAAATTTTCCTTAGGAAATCTTGTCTGTCTAGACGAGCTAGGGATTTTAAGAAGACGGGCACCTTAGAAAACGAACACCCTAGAAGAGTGAGCTCCCAACACAAAAATCTTGCTTAAGAAATTTCTTCTACTTAGACTAGCTAGTTCATTCAAAGAGGCGAGCACCTCTATGGAACGAACACCCTACAGGGGCGAGCTCCAACACTTGAAAAAATTTCAAATAATAAATTTCTTCTACCTAGACGAGCTAGGGATTTCAAGGAGATGAGAACCTCAATGGAATGAAAACCCTAGAGGGACGAACTCTTAACACTTGTAAAAAAAAATTTGGTTAAGAAATTTCTTCTGCCTAAGACGAGCAAGGGCTTTCAAGGAGCCAAGCATCTCTAGGGGATGAAAATCCTAGAGAGATAAGCTCCAACACTTGTAAAGATTTCGCTTCATAAATATTTTCTCCTAAGACAAGCTAGGGCTTGGAGAAGACAAGCACCCTTTAAGGTGGTTATGCTCCCAGTATTTGTAAAAAATTTAATTAATAAATTTATGGTGCCTATACTTGTTAGGAATTGAAGGAGACAAACACCCTTTGAGGTGAATGAGCTCCTCGCATTGTGATAATTTCAGTTTAAGAAAATTTCTACTACCTAGACGAGTTAGGACTTGAAGGAGATGAACACCCCTCGAGGTGGACAAGGTCCCTGCATTGTAAAATTTCAGTTGAGAAATTTTTACTGCCTGTATGAGCTAGGACTTGAAGGAGATGAACACCCCTAAATGTGGACGAGCTCCCCGCATTATGAAAATTTCAATTAAGAAATCTTTATTGCCTAGACAAGCTAGGACTTGAAGGAGATGAACACCCCTCAAGGTGGATGAGCTCCCTGCACTTATTCGAATCATAGTAAGACTCCATAGATCTAATGAATGCACTTTATTATTGATTGAATTATTGTTTACAACGTGGTGGTAAAATTTGCTCAAGAATTTTTGGGCATTCCATGCTTTCAGGACTCTTCCTATTCCTGTCTTCAAGTCGGTAAGCCCTTGTCCCTACATTCTCCATCACCTTATAGGGTCCCTCTCAGGTTGGACCCAACTTGCCATCAAGAGGGTCCTTGGTTTTGAGGAAGACCTTCCTGAGGACAAGCTCCCTGAGCTCAAATGTCATGTGATGTACCTTTTTGTTATAGAACTTGGAAAGATGCTATTGGTAGGGTGCAAGCTTCACTAGAGCTCTCGCTCTTCTTTCCTCTTCTAGGTCGAGATCCTCTATTATGTGGAGGTGGTTCACACCAAAACCATGGACTTTTATTTGTCTGGACGGAAGCCTAACCTCAAGTGGGATAACAACTTCCATCCCATATGTGGTGGAAAATGGGGTCTCTCCTGTTGATCTTTTGGGGGTTGTCCTGTAGGTCCAGAGAATTGAAGCCAGCTCCATCCATTTTCCCTTTATTTTGTCTAGCCTACGCATGAGCCTGGAGAGGAGAGTCTTGTTCGAGATCTCTACTTATTTATTGCTTTGGGTAAAGATGATGTTGAGAAGTAATTATTGATGCCGAGATCCAAGCAGAAGTTTTTGAACAGCCTGCTGTTGAACTTCTTCCCATTGCCAGCTACCAAAGCTCAAAGAATTATGAATCTTGTAACGATGTTCTTCCACATAAACCGTTTGGCGTCCATATCTTTCATGTTGGCTAATGGCTTAGCTTCTATACACTTTAAGAAGTCGTTTATTCCTATAATGAGAAAGTTCTTATTATTGAGTGCCATTAGCAATGGCGCAACAATATTAAGTCCCTATTGTGCAAATAGCCAAGAGCTAGTGACCGAATTGAGTTCCTTAAGTGGCTGTGTAGCATCCTAACCTAGGATATTAAATTAAGGATATCAAAGAAAACTAATCAAACCATAAACCAATGTAAAATCCAAACCATAACCTTGATTTTAAAGAAAAACAAAAGATTAGATTAAACCACCTTTCTTAGAACCAAAAGTGTTCCAAAAACCATGTTTTAATGTGCTAAAAGAATGCCCAATCCAATCCCGAAAACTTGTTTAAAACATAATTTTCAAAATTGGTCCCCTACTAAGAGATCACTCGAGTGGTAAGGGAGAGTCATTTTCCTCTTGTGGAGTATGCCTACGATAATAGTTACCAATCTAGTATGGATATGGCACCTTTTGAGGTTTTATATGGTAGACCTTGTAGGTCACTCGAGTGTTGAGTCGATGTGGGAGAAAGCCATTGTGAGGCTTGAGTTGGTACAGGAGACGACCAAGAAAATTGTTGCTATTCGTAAAAGTTTGGTTACGTTGTAGAATCGTCAGAGTGGACAAGAGAAGGAGATCATCGGTGTTTGAGGTGGGAGACCACATATTTTAGAAGGTCTTACAATGAAAAGGTTTAATGAGGTTCGAGAAGAGTAAGAAGTTACCACCAGTTTTATTAGCCTGTTTTTTATCCCTGAGAGGATCGGGGAGGTGGCTTATAGCCTTGAGTTACCACCATAGTTGGCATCCTTGCATAAAGTATTTCATGTGTTTTTCTTGTTCAAGTATAAATCGCATCCTTCACATTTGTTCGATTGGATTGAGTTGAGGGTAGATGACGATGTTACGTATGAGGAGAGACCAACCAAGATTCTTGACATGAATGTGTTAGGATAGTATGCTTAAAAGCCACGCTTTTATGTATTTACTATCCGGGATTCTGGCATATTAATGAGAATACTATTGAGATGTTATGCATGCTGAGATTCATATTTACTTTTCTGTATGATGTATGTGTG
>JAULLE010087286.1:0-17063 GCA_035668155.1 Sarracenia purpurea
GTGGTTGTGGGGGAGGTGGTGTGACCTTGTGGGTTGTGGCGATCGGTGGTGTTGGTTGCCAGTCATTGGTTGGTGGGTCTGTATAATTAGAAAATGGTGATGAAGGTAGTCGATTGTGGAGTATCTTTGTGAATGTGTAGCCTCGGAGAATGTGGAGTTAGGCTTCAGTTTTGGCAATTAGTGGTGGTGGTGTCAATATGATACAGGGGCCTTTGTTTATGGTTTGATGGATCTCTGCTAATGTTTGTGTTGGGTTGAGGGGTTGCGGGTGTGGGAGGGAAGGAGAGATTTATTAGAGAGAACTAGAGAAGCAAGTTTGCTCAACTGACTCAAATATGATGCCTTTGGAGTTTGTGTGTGTTGGGGTTCAATCGGATGGAGTTAAATTGGTCAGAAATTTTAGAGCTTTCATTTTCAAACGTCACATGTTAAAAAATGAGTGGTAACATTTCAGTTATCCATTAGCTTATGTTCATAGATATTAAAGGCGCATGATCAATTGCAAGCAACAACAAATCTCACATTCCTGTGCCTGGAGAGGTCTAAGGTGAGGCAAACTGAGGAAGGCGTGCGCCTGGTGTGATTGACAGATTGAGCACAAGGCTGAAGGTGCGATCGAGGCGTGCTTCATTCAGTTGAGCCCTATATTCCAAATACAAAAATTAATTGGTTGGAAACTTGATTGAAGAAGAGTCCAAGCTTTCAACACTCAAGTTGAGCTCTAACACTGTTGTGTCTCTAACCAGCTCATCCAGCGACTAACCGGAGTTGGAGAAGACCACCGGCTGCCAGATAAGCCCCTCCTTTTTTCTTCTTTCTCGGTTTCTTCTATTTTTCTGCTTCTTCCTTCTTTCTTGCTTTCTTCTCTCTCTATGGGTTTATTGGCAATTATCACTCTGCCCTCTTTCTTCCTTTCCTGGCTTTCTTCTAGACTCTTTCTATGGAGTCGAGGACTCCTCTGCAGCCTGCGCTGCATTTTTTTCTTTTTTTGTTATTTCGAAAAATAAATCATGAACACTTTTAAAATATTAACAAATTATTTTAAACATTTTATTATTTTTTAAATATTAACGCTCTTGTACGAATGGTCCTATGAGACGTTTAACATATTTATCATTACGTCGTGGATCATCGGTAAAACGATCGACGATATCCTTCATGGTACGTCCTTTACAACGTTCGATTAGAAAATAAATACAGTGATGTCCACATACATCTGAATAAAGCGATTGGATTTGTTTGGTATTAGGAATAACATTGTGGTTTTTTAAAAACCTTGCAATACCAGGAATCGTAGTCGGTGGTCTTCCGTAAGAATCGTAATAATCGATGGGTCCGTGTTCCAGGGGTACGTGTATGCATACCCAATGCCTTCCCGGGTATGGCATAGGGTCAGTATTGAAGATGTAACAGCTACCACGTTCGATTTTATCTGGACATGCATTCGACGAAAACACCCCTTTGAAATATGGGATCACATCTTTATGACGACGTAAAATCTTATCGATCGTGAAACCGTTCATCTTATAAAGTCGAAGGAAACGTTACCGTGTCGATCGATTTCAGCAATATTGTCAAATTCACCGTAACAGATTAAGATAGCACCTTCGGTCAATGCTTCTTTGAAACGAATGGAGAGATCCAAACTTCCTTGTTCTTTTCTACTGTAATGAGCACCGTCTGTAAAATCGGGTGTAAAATCGAATGCGTAGAGCGTGAACCCTTTCTCATAATCATTCCGACTGATACAGAAATCGTCATTCAGACTCTTCTTATGGAGTGCCGTGAATAATGAATCATATCCACGAATCGATCCATTCGCTGGACCTGTAGCGCTTTCTGCAAAATCCAGTTTGAGCGGCTCCGAGGGGTACAACTGACCTGCATAACGCAGCGTCACGTCTGATACTTTGAAATGTTGAAAGTGAAATGGGTTCTTTGCAAAATCTCCGTTGAAATGGGCTGCACCGACAATACCGAATATGAGACGTCGTGGGAGTTGACCGAGCCAGAAATGATCCGACACGATATTGGTGGTACCAATTTGAATGGGTTTGCTTTTCATCTGAACTCTCTGAATAGGATATTTGGCCGTCATCCCAGAGTTTAGAATCTTGGCATGTTCTAGTAATAGCGTAGAACTAGGTGTTACACGTCTCACGTAGAGTGCGATTTCCTTGATTTTCATCTTGTAAGTACTTGCTGTACCCATGAGAACAAATGCATCGTTACTAGGGATACACTTTATCCTCACGTTGACACCGTTCATCATCTGTCGATCCGTGTGAAAGATATCGCAATGCATACGTCCCAGGAGTTCGACTTCTGCACTCGTCTTGAAAAATGCGGCTCTGGCTTTGAGTCCACCGTTACCATTCGCTACTAGGGCAGGATCCGTCACGTCGAATTTACCCGCCGTATCTTGGTAGTATAACGCTGAACTCAAGTGTCCTTTCTTCGCCTCGTCTCCATAGTTGAGAAGAGCTTCCAAGTAAGCTCTATACGGGTACATTGACGATGAGTCAGAGATTTCTTGTCCGTTTAGGGCCACATCGACTTGTTTGAAGAGCGAATGTAGCGTGTAGTTGATCGGACCCACTTTAGAATCAGCATCGAGGTCGCTTCCATCCTCCTTGACGATTTGACATTTGACGTAAAGTTGTGTTTCTTCCAAATCGATGTATTGATCTCCGGTCCCTGATATTTCAAACTCGTACGGTATGGACAAACCGGAGATGGGGTTGATCTTCTCCCAATTGCCTTTATCGATGACAACCTGCGTGGGTGGTACGCTGAAGAGATTCATTTCGGATTTACTGCATGCACACGATTCCGGATGTCCAGCCATGTTTAATAGTCGAAAATGTCCGAATTACGTCTGTTTCGTTTGATGGTCGACTTCGAAATGACTTTCTTCCGTCGGGTACGTCTCTTTATAGGTTTTCTTGTCTTCAGTATTCTTCTTTTTCTTTTTCTGATGCCATATCCTCTACCGGTCTGTAAACGATCGATACCTTCTCTGACACCTTTTCTCAATTCCGATCGAGCATGCGTTTTAATCGATGCACCGAGCTTTTTACCACTCATGACATCCTCTGCAATGTTAGTTCCTGCAGAAAGTCCTGCAGATAATAGCCCTTTACCAACCTTCTTCAACAGAGGTTTTAGAAACGGAATGGCACCTTTTAGAACACCTAGAATGGCACCTAATCCATGTCCCCTTTGATAATAAGGACCTGTAAACACTGGTAGAGAACTCATAGTTTTTGTCGGAAATGTAGTTTAACAATCACGCGACCGTTGTTAAATGGGATGTGTTTCCCAGTATCATCTCTTATATCAATTTCAATGGTATTGACGAGACTGGTACTGACCGGCTTATATTCCAATTTGGTAAAATCGATGTTAACCATCGAACCAAAGTTACCTTTAGCAGGTACGTTTCTCAATAATGGAGCCGTGGTATCACCGACCATTTGATGCTCGATGATATCGGTATACACGTAAAACTGTCGTATGGGTTGTAGATCGGCAATGTCATTCATTTTATAATGAGTGTATTTGACTTCATTTCCTGCGCTATTAGTCCCCGTTCCTATAATCGATGTCATGACTCCTCGAAGCCCTAGTAATGCGGCCACACGATCGTCGGCCTTGATTTGACAGTGTTCGGGATCATCGGTCGTTAGGCTAACGGAGAATTTCCCAGTAATTGGGTGATACGTAAATAATATCCCCGCCATCCTTGAACTAAGTTGTTGAGCGATTTTTTCCGGTTCTAAATCTGTCCTTATACTGTATTCATTTTGTACCCATTGTTGGTCGCTTCCTTTCTTATACTTGAACGATCCGTCAGTTGGAGTGATATCATACCATGATCGTGTATAAGAGATACCTGTCATGGCCACTTCCCATTTTCCACGTAGATCCAAAGTTTTACTCAGT
The DNA here is from genome assembly GCA_035668155.1 of Sarracenia purpurea. Taxonomy (NCBI): domain Eukaryota; kingdom Viridiplantae; phylum Streptophyta; class Magnoliopsida; order Ericales; family Sarraceniaceae; genus Sarracenia; species Sarracenia purpurea. The sequence continues at coordinate 3,946 of JAULLE010087286.1, forward strand.
AAGGTTTTAAAATGAGTCAAGGTATTATCTGGATAAACATTCATCGAACTGTTACTCGGTAATGTCACGTAGAACGAATCCATGTTACCCCTCGAACTTTAGAAGTTCAAATGTTTTTTACTAACTAATACATCATTATTTAACGAAATCATCGACCCAGCTGTTAAATTTAGAGGGGTACCCTTGCCATTTTACAAAATATTCCATTTTTCCATCTTTTGTTTTTCGTCGTCTTAATATTTTCTCTACTTTAAAGCTATCGTTCTCATCTTTATGGACGCGTTGTAATTCCGTTTCGTAAAACGTTCCTTCGATAGTTTCCCCACCCCAATCTTCCAATGCATATACTACGGGGATTCGAGGAATACGTTTAACGATTTTAAAGATCTCTTCCGTCCACCCAGGTAAATAACTTTTTCGAAATTGTCTTACGTTCATACTCAGTCTGACACGATCTCCGACATTAAAACGGTATTGGGGATCCTTCTTTTTCTTGTCGTGGTAAAGATGATGCCATACTTCTAATTCATTTTTAGCATTTACGCTATCAGGGGATCGTCCGATACTACGATGGTATCCTCGATTATACCCCTCGATGAGTTTGGGTAGATCATCTAAATATTTTACCGTATTATTAGCTGTGAGATATTTCCACATTTTTTCTTTGAACGTGCGGTTAAACCTTTCGACGATGCTGGCTTTGGTCTCGTTATGGGTTGCAAAAAGGTGAACGTCGTAGGATCGTAATACTTTTTTTACGTCCTTGTTGAAGAATTCTGAACCTTTATCGGTTTGAAGTTTTCGAGGGGTTCGTTCTCGAAAAATATCGTTAAGAGCTTTAGCGATCGTCGGTCCTCTTTTATCTTTGACCGGTAACACCCATGCATACTTCGAAAAAATATCTATACATGTGAGTAAAAATCGTATCCCTCGGTTCTGACGTGAAAGAGCGGCGACATCTACCAGATCCGCTTGCCATTGATCGTCGATACCGTTGACGTAAACACGATTTCTCTGATATCTTCTTCTCACGGGTCGGTGTAGCGTATATGTATCTTCCGATGCCAACCATGCTTTAACGTCCCTAAGTGTTGTCTGTGGTCTTCGTTTCTTTGCGTGGCGTAGTAGTTCGACGGGTCCTTTGTAGCCAGCCGGATGCGATGCGTCGTAGTATATTTCTCGAAGGGTTTCCGCTAATGTATCGGTCCGTTTGGTCATCTGGTGCTGTGATACTACTTCCACAACAAGCTGACGTACATCTAATCGTTTTTAAAAACTCTCTCAATTGGACGAATAGTTTTAGCCGTGAGCTTACCATGACGATAAATGACGCTTACATCTAGGTGTCGTCAATATGTAACCAATCGAACTTTTCGGGAGTTGGTGGCGGTGTGGTGTCTCTTAAATTCCTTTTTTTCTTCGAAGTTTTCGGTGATTGATGGATGACACTCCAACGTTCTTCATTTCCCACAAGTTTATGTGGAATGTTTAGATGTTTCAATTCTCTCGCCAGGACATTTCTCCCGATCGGTCGGGCTGATTTTCGGTGCCTAAGTAAATCGTTCACCAGATCCGTGATGTGTGAATCATCGATCTTTTCACCTTTTGAATCGATCATCTCTCCACGTTCAGTCCATGAAATACCACTTTTTTTCAAGAACTGAACTAGTTGTCCCGCTTTCGAGCGATAGGATTTTGGAACGCCGTCTATGATGGTATCGATTGGTAAGGCCTTTGGTGTATCTTTTGTTGTATCTTTTGTTGAAATGGCTTTCACTGGCTCTCTACTGATCGTCGGTTTATGTGTCCAGAATCGTTGTTTCTGTAACACCTCTGCATACGCTTTGGCCTTATCGTCCGGAAGTAGTTGATCGTTCTTCAAAATACTTTCGATGTCAGTGTCCAGCTCACGTTCTTTCTTCACCGGATGATCTTCGAAAACTTTTCGTATATCTTTCAGAAGACTCGTGACATCATCTCGATTGTTCAGTTGCCCTCCTCCTCCTACTCCTCCACCGTGAGGGACGAGAATCATTTTTCTTGCGTATTCCATTTCTTGACGACAGCGCTACACATCGAACGAAGGATGGCGCTACCTCCTTTTTGTTCCAACGCTTTCTTCTTTTGTTTGAGTGATACTTTCTTATCGATTAATGTTCTCAGCGTTTTCCTGTATCGTTTGAGCGTATTCCGTTCTCTATCGGTGAGGGTCACGTTTCCTCGAAGAATGTTGAGTGCACACTCGCACAGACAGGTTATGAGTTTGTTATCTCCTTTTTTCAAAATATCAGAGCTATTTTTACCTCGCGCTAAACAATGCAAAAGTGGGAAATGTTCCGTCACCAATGCCATGACTTTACAAAATGATAGTCAAATCGACAGAGTTTTGTATTTATTAAATGTTCGGGGAAAAGTTTAAGACATTAACATCGAGACCGTTTCATCTACTTGTGGAATTACGCTCTGTAATGACTTCCATTGCTCTGTCGTTAGATGTATCCCCTTTTTAGTAGGGTATATTTTTTCAGACATATCTTGATAACCTTTGTGTTGATAGCGTTTGTGTTCACGCAGACTGATGTAAAATGTACCTCTGTATAGCGACGTGCTAATCATCTTGAAAAGAACCGTTCTCTTATTCCCCTTGGTGAATCCTTCAGGTGACAGGTGCAACATTAGTGGTGAGAATTCTCTCTGTTTTTCGTAATGATAGAGTGCCTCGGTTATGACGGGTGCATGTCGCTTAAGTTCTCCCCACTGGTATAAGTTTAGGTTTAACCCTCTCTCACCAGCCTTTAGTTGTTCGTCATAATCATCGTTTTGAAAAAACTCCCGCACGCAAACGTTAATTTCACCATCGAATAAATCTATCATGACGTATCTGTCTTCCTTAAGATGATGAAATATAGGCGGAGAGTTACGTCGACGCAACTTCTTCATATCTCTGATAGGTGTATGTTTAATAGGTGAAGAAAACATCTTTAAACAAGTGAATCTTATCCTTCAATGCACGTTTTTCTCCGACAAATTGAAGAGCAATCTATTTTTAGTGTGAATAGGGTGAGATATGAAAGCAGAATGAATTTAATCCAGAAATGAACAACACTTTTATATCAGCCAGGATCTTAGAAACATGTTTTGGCTATGACGTCACTTTTCTTTACCCTTTAAGGTTACCCCAATTCACGAAATTTACAACAGATCAACTAACCAATCACATTCTGGAATACCAATGTCTTGTAAATGATCCCAAGCTTTTTCATCCAGGCGTTCATTCATGAATTCTACATTAATGTAAAACCAAAAGAATGATAAAGTGTGAATCGGAGATCCTCTTCGGTTCATAGCATTGTAGACTGTTCGATAATCAGGAGCGTTAGACATTTCGTTGATCGAATGCCATTCCTCATTATCTTCCAAGTAGCGTACGATACGCCATGCTAGTGAAAAAATAAGTGATTTTTCTTTGATCGGTCGATTTAGTTTTCGATGAAGGAGGTAACGAAAGACGTCCTCATTTGTTACGTTTCTTGAGTCCGTAGACGACAATGCTTTCCCCTCCTTCTTCCGGTAAGATGTTTGTTCTGTATCGAATGCCTTCGTCTCCTTCTGGTTTGAAGTCGAAGAATAGGTATCCGTATGGTCTGGAAGTGGCATCTGCGTATGCTTCATGAAGAAATTTCGTACGCCCTGGAGCGACTTGACGAGCAAAATGATCGAAAGCAGAAGCATCTCTTGGATTCTTGAACCAAATGACATACTGAGCATTCACACTGATCGTCCTAAGTTCTTTTCCTTTCTCGAAAAAGTTTTGCAATACCAGAATCACTGATAAGTTTTTATGATGACTTCCTTTGGTGAAGAGCCGTGTGACACGTCCGTCCGTCTCATGCATTAGATCATCAAAAATAATGAGGTTAGGTCTCTTTTTATCGATAAACTCGTCGACTGACTCCGGTAAATCTTCTACAAACTTTATGCCTGGGCATTCTTGTAAAATCTCATCGTAAAGCGGTTGATATTCACCGTAAAACCATATGATGTTCTCTGGTACCGGATCGATTAAAATGTCTTTGTGTTTTAATAACCTAGTTATCCAAAGCGTTTTACCACATCCTGTCGGTCCGGCTATCAAACATGTAAATGGATGTTTCATTCGCACATCGAACGTTTCGTGAGACATCCCGATGATAAATGACTTCACCTTGCTACACGTCTCGGTATTTATGCTTTAGTAGATCTCTCAACAGTTTTTGAATATCACTAGTGATTTTAGATGAATGTTTTTGAAGAGCACACCATTCCTCGACGGAAAGGTTGATGCCCTTTTTTCCACTAATAATACGTCCATCGGGGCAATGTTGCCATTCTCTTATAGCGACTTGAACCTCGGACCCACGTTTCTTAACCGTCGCTTTTCGTAATCCACCGAGCGAAAAGGAAACACATCCGTTCTCCATAATACCTTAAATTATGAATGACGATGTATTTTACATTTCACAGCTATACTATTGACTGTTTTAGCAAGTTTCTTTTTCAAAGAAGTGAACGTAGCAGCATTAATTTGAAAATCCTTTGCTGCAGCTAATGTAAATAAAACACTTCTAATGTCCACGAGTTGTTTTTTAATCAATGGACCTTTTAACTTTTGTAAGGCTTTTGCATGAAAAACGATTTTCTTTTGAATAGAGTTTATTTTTGCATTACTCATATTTCGTTTTACCTGACGAGCTGTATTTCTCAGCCCTATCAAATGTTTTCGGATTTGTTGTGACATGATCACCATCGAGCAGAACAATAAAGATTACAAACAGGTATATTTTTATATAATGTTCGGGGCTCCGACCTCGCCCCGAATAGTGGAAAGCATCCAACTGTTCATCTTTCCCCCTTTTTTTATTTTCAACTCTTAAACATTTCTCAAAAACATTTTTTATAATAATAATAATATGAATTTTAAAATAATTCTTAAAACATTTTTATAATTCTTTAAACGATGTTCTCAAAGTATTTTAATGTCCCTTTCGCTCATTTGTCAAGTATCGCACAGCTTCGTCGACTTTTGGAATGTGTTCCTGAAGAGTTTTCCATTGGTCAGGATTCAACGTAATACCTCTCTTCGTGGGTACCATGAATCCATTCTCGTGTTGGAAAAATTGCCGAACGTGTATCTTGATTTGGTTATTCCAAACGTTCACCGTGAGGAATTTACCCTCTCCCAGTGGAATTCTCGTTTCCTCCGAGGCCCCCTGTGGTTTCATGACCGTCTGTAAAGGTAGACCAGCTCTCGGTTGATCTCTGGTCATCTCGTTTGTTTTTGGATTCGAGTAGATTACTGTACCATCGTTCGTCTTCTGTTTCTTCCACCCGTTACTTTCACCGTTCTCTGACGTCTTCTTCCAAAGATTATTTTTAGTTGCCATTGTTAAAAATAGGTCTGTTCTCTTTGGAGGTCAGATCAGAAATGAACCGTAACTGATTTTGGACGCAAATTAACTACCCATTCCGCTCTCTGTAACATTGGTGAAATGCGTCTGTACCGTTCTTGTAAGGCTTTCACATGTTCCATATTCTGCATGTCATCGAAATCCTCCCTTAGATCCTTCAGGACCCTGTCATCGAAATCTTCCCCCAGATACTTCAGGAGCGGGTCGAACGTGTCATCATTATCTTCTACCCGTTTCTTCCTGATGTCTTCGACTAATTTTACGTCGATGATTTTCCTGCCATGTTTTACGGCATTTTCTAAAGCAATGATCCTCATATCGTAAAGATACTCGTTATACTTTATCACGTCGTTGTAACATTGTCGTGTCGCTGATACCACATTTCGTTCGATGTTCCCTCTCATAAAGTCTAAAGCCTCAAAAATGAGTTTACGTTTCATTTCGCCATTTTCACATGCAATACCCCCCACAATGCACATGATATGCTTCAATGTGTCATCGTAAAGGGACGGGCTTTCCGACGAATATGTAAACTCGCTCTCAAAGTTTAGTCTCTTCAAGGAATCGTTAACGGTTTTCACAACATTTCCTCGGTTGATGAGACTCAGTAATACGTTCTGTTGTATCGGACTTAAGTCAGTATTGATATCCATTATGCAAGGATGATGCCTCTGACTAGGATGATCGAGTTCACATCCATAACAGTTAAAGGTATCGAATACTTCCAGAGCCCCTTCGATGAAATCTATAAGTACAGCCTTGTAGACGTCAGAAAACGAATGTGCTGCGAGGATGCGATTCACCGAGGCGCAAAAAATAACGTCTTTACTCTTTGACGCCATCGCTGCAAGTGAGGTCCACGAAAATCATCTCATTATCACATTTTCGGATGAGTCCTTGGATTTTGGATACGAGTGAAAACATCAAGCATTCTTTGAGCCGTTCGACTAAATCTTCTACTCTGTAGACGGTGTAGTTGTCTTGATATAACATGGCTACGAAAGCGTTGACATCTTCTGTAGCACGTTCTACTCGTCCTGGTGAATATCCGATGTTGGTCGCTATTCGTCGTCTATCGTCTCGTGTTAATTCATCGATTAAAAATAATCTGATCATTTTATCCATTTCTTTAGCTTTACGTCCTTGAGACGTGAAACCGACATCATCGACACCTTTTCCATGTCCGGCTTCATCGATACCATGTCGTTTGCTGAAGGTGATGCAGATGCCATCGTCTTCTATATCGGAACTCATTTTTTTTTAAATACGTGTACCGTCTTCGAATGTCTAACACTAAATGAGACCGTTCTCTCTGATTATATGGGATTTTATACCCTTCGGTACCCGTAGGGGACCGTGACGTAATCATCTCGGATGACCCTTTTATCGTAAACGATTCTGTAAGTTTTTTTGGTCGTTTTGGATACAATTTTACCTATATGTTCTCTCACTATATCGTGCTCCTTCCACACTGTGATGCTTTCGTTTTCCTCGACAATAGGATCGAAGCAATGCACCATCTTTTTCATCGTCTCGAAATTGATCTTCTCTGATATGTTGGCCGATAGGGTGATACCTCGTACTTTACAGTTCTGTGACGTTTTCCCGGTATTGGTGGAATAAACTTCGTAGGCGTAGTTCTTAGGTCCTCCTGATACAAATTTTGTGATGAAACTCCCTTTACCGTAATCCTTCTCCAATTCATCAGTCATGTCCCCCAAATATCGTCCGATCGGTGGATCATATTCTCCGGGACGTGAGATGTAGACGATGGAATCCGTATCGAAGTAAAACACACGATCGTTCAGTTTTTCCAAATAGGAATATAATTTGAGTCGAGCTTGGGCCGTCGTGTAGGCTGCAATAAATATGTTTTTATTGGGACCCCCATAAACGAAATCTTCTTTATCGACACAGGTTACTTCCATAACGTCTTCGTCGATTCTGTTGATGGTGACTTTTTTCGACGTATCGGAGACGAGTATATAGAATTCTCGAAGGTCGTTCAATAGGAATTTATGCGGTAGGTTATTCCGCTGTGCGTACTTTCCCCAAAATGAATTCAACATCAGTTTGGAACAACATCTCTGACCGACGTTCTTTTCGATATTTTCCAGTCGGATTCCTTCGTGTTTTTCATATTCATCGATGTAGGCTTCTCGATCGGCGATAGTAGTGCATCCGACTGGCCATCCATCCGCTTCCTGTTTCATTTTGAGGAACGTATTGATGTATTCCGTGAATAATCCACCTTCACCTGATTCAGGGTGGTATTGCGTGTGTTCTTCAAAATGCCATACTTCGTAAATCTCGAGAATCCTGTACCCCATCTCCACCGCTTTCTTCAATTCCAGAGTCACCCATGTCCCTTCAATGGCTCGTTCTTCCTCAGTGTGTTGGCACGGCTCCTGTTCACGATGTTCGGCACAGGTGATACATAATGGGAATAGTAATTTATTCTTGAAACGGTAGGGTAATACAGGATGAAACAGGTTCCGCGGTGGTAGTACGCAACAATGGATGATACCTTCGTATTCGTTCCACGGTTTAAAGTTCTCAGTGACGATCACGGGGTGTCCTAAGGGGTAACAACCGTACTTGTTGACCCATGGGTAAAGAGAACAGACATCGATGTATCTGATTTCTTCCCCCGGTTGAATCTCGTAGTACAGACGTGTAGCGTTTGTTCTTCCACCAAAGAAGGCATCTCTGGGATTGAGAGGTGGTCGGAAGTCCAGTGTGTCCACGAACGCTTTCATCACCATATCCTCTTTCAACAATCGATCGTAATCGCATTCCCAGATCTCCACCACGTCCATGCAGGTCCGCTTCAAAACTTCGATCTTCTGCTGGGTCTTTCGGTACACATCCTCCATCGTCAAATCGGACCCTGGAACCAATTTATCTCGATCGGGTTGACATCTCTGACATCCGTGCCATGTACATCCTTGAAACTCATATACCGTCCCTTCATGAAAACCATCGATTTTATAACCTGCAATAGTCTCTTCTCCACCGTTTCTCGCATGGTGGATCCGAATACCATCCCGATAACCGATCCATGCTAGCCATTTTAAAGCTTTCAACGAGTGGTTCTGATACCCATGATAGGGCACTGTGGCAATAGTATCTTCTATGAGGAATTGTTTACGATACACTTTCTGACAGGCTTGAGCGATCGTCATGGCTTCGGCAAATGGATCCATCCCAACACGTTCGATGAACCACCGTCGAAAGGTAAGACATCCCTCTTGGAGTAGTTCCACATCTGTAATACAATATGTCCTGATCTCCTGTTGCATGTCAAAAATTTTCCCTCCTTGCTCTCTGTACCAGGCTTCAAACACGTCTTTCTGCTTTTTGTTCATCGTTTCTGGATGATAGTGGTGTGCCTCCGGCCACTGTCCGACGTAATTTTCGTTCTCAATCGTGTTGAAGAGGTAAGGAAAATAACCTTTCTCCTCTTTCAATCCAAACGTCTTGGAGAATTTCGACAAGGCCATCGGAATAAAGTTAAAAGAATCTTTAAAGTAGATCTTCTCTACTTTATCCTTTCGCGTCTTTCTCAATAATTCATATTCCATGTAAATAATCTTTGAACCGATGGTGATGAGTGAGGATGGTGTCACACCTTGCTTCAGAAACTGTGCGGTGATAAAATGACCATCGTATCCTTTTAGGTTATGAGCGATGAAAATGGTATTCGGATTGGTACAGGCCCACTGACAAAACACCTCGATGGTCTTCTCACCTTTGAAGATCACCTGCTTTTCATGGGTACATGACGCATCGCCATCATCCATACATAATCGACAGACTTTATGAGCGACGACATAGTTGGGGAGATGTTGACCGGTTTCGTTTTGAATGTAAGATTCAAAATCGAAGAAAACGTAATCGGGTGACTCCTTTTCCTTATCATCTGTTATGGGTTGCATGTAACACATATGTCCCAATGGTTGATCTTTCTGACACGCTCTACAGTAGATCACCCCACAAACGTGTTTCTTTTTCCTCTTGTGAAAAGTGGTCACGCCACAATCCGTACATCGCTTCACGGTATCGCACGTCGACTTCTTACCGGTTTTATGGTTCTGGAAACAAGTATGGTTCTTGAAGAATCTATGGCACGAGGTACAATACAGCTCCTTCTCCTGACGACATAATGCTCCGTTAGGTTTTCGACAAGCTTGACATTTAATAAGACATTTGTGAAAAGCTGGATCCTTGTAGGGTTTCAAGCACTTGGTACAGAAATATGCACTGTTGAGAAATCCTGACATGGTGGTGATGGCATCGAAGTGATTGTTATGGTAGAATAGAAATAATGGTACCCCTTCTTCATTGATGCCTTTATGGAAGATGGGTTCCTTTTGACCCTTGGTGATGAGTATTATTCGGTACCGGGGTATGGCCTCTTCGAACCTTTCGAGCGCTTCCAGTCCACACCGTCCGATCGGTACGTTGGCTTTTTCGTGCAATTCCTTGGCTAATTTCGTCTGCTCACCCCGTCCTTGTCTGATGTTCCCCCAATTCACATTCTCACCTATTTTCTTTCGATGATGGGCGATAGCCGTCACGATGGCTCGTGCCAAGCACATGTCGTCATTTGGATTCTTGATCGTGACGATACTATGCTTTGCATGTCTCCATTCGTCGATGTCATCGTTATGACCTCCGTTTACATCTTCGATTCGTATGATCTTGAAGGTCATATCTCCGTCAAGTGTAAATTCATCGTTGGATTGCATGACGATTTCAATGATGCTGAGTATACGGTCAGCATCTAACTGGTCCCTCCTCATCACTGGTATGTAGATATTTTCTCGCAGTGCAGGATGTTCGATTTCTACGCCCACTAAATCACCTGGTGCAAAATCGTTCATGAGATGATCGATGATATTATCGATAATGTCATGTATGGCAAATAATACATTTCCTCTGAACCTTATGACCTCTGCCACAGCATCTTCCACGAATCCGATGATCCATTCATCTGCATCGGCTTGAAATCGTCGAATTCGCCGTCGTCGTTGATCTCTGATCATCCAACAGTCTCTTACATCAGGACGATCATCCCGTTCATCTTCATACTCTTCTCCCTCCTCTTCTTCTTCTTCTTCGTCTTCATCCTCATCTTCTTCATCATCTTCTTCTTCATCATCTTCTTCTTCAACATCATCATCTTCTTCATCATCTTCTTCTTCATCATTATCATCTTCCTCATCATCTTCTTCCTCATCATCGGACCTATCTTGGGGTTCTTCCTCATCATCGGATCTATCTTGGGGTTCGTTCATTGGTACATCAAACGGTTGAGTTCCCGGTAAGTCTTCGTCTACTACTACTTCTTCTCGATGTTCCCTTTCATTTTGCGGTTCCTCATCATCGGACCTATCTTGGGGTTCGTTCATTGTCACATCAAACGGTTGAGTTCCCGGTAAGTCTTCGTCCACTACTTCTTCTCGATGTTCATCATCATCATCGGACCTATCTGGGGTTTCGTTCATTGTCACATCAAACGGTTGAGTTCCCGGTAAGTCTTCGTCCAGTACTTCTTCTCGATGTTCCTCATCATCGGACCTATCTGGGGTTTCGTTCATTGTCACATCAAACGGTTGAGTTCCCGGTAAGGTGTCGGGTATAATATCAAACGGCTCGGTTTCCGGATCAATATCAAAAGGTTGGGGTTCCGGTAATGTGTCGTGAATAATGTCAAACGGTTCGGTATCCGGTAATATATCAGGAATAATTTCAAACGGTTCCTGTAAGGTGTCATCCCCCAGCGGTAAATCGACCTCCGACACGTCGTATCTCGGTCGTTTTTCTCCCCATAAGTCGGGTATAACAGAGTCATCTTCAAACTCACACGCAGGGTTACCCCATCGGTGTAGGACCTCGCTAGCATCACCCGTAATCACATTTTTCCTACGTCGCTCGGCCGCTTCTCTCCGACGTGGTGATAGTGATCCATCACGATCCTGTACGTGATCGACCGCTTCTCCCAGTCGTGGTGAAAAAGATTCATCACGACCCTGTACCTGATCGTTTTTTGGTACCCATTTGGATTCTCGGGTTCGTGTATTATAAAAATACGGTCGTCCTTCGCTCTGACTCCACCCTACAATCCATCCATCACGTATGTGTTTTTCGCTGAGGTGAAAATTGTACATGTGATCGCTTTGATATCCAAACTCTAAATGAGCTCATATCGGAAGAAAAAAACAAAACAAAACAATGCATGTTTGAGAGGATTCAATGAAGTCAATCTTTCTTGGGTTTATGATGGCCCTTAAAAGAGCCGTTATACTGCCAGGCAACCCCCAAAGAGGGCAACCTTGTCATCTTCTCAATCGCTGACGACATCCTCGTACCGAGGTGGACAATCATCTTGAGAAGCATCATAGGATGGTGGAGGTTCATAGACTGGTGGAGGTTGGTAATTCTGGAGTGCTCGATGAAGTCGCTGGTTTCCCTCTGGTGATGGTGGTGGTGGTGGAGGTGGATTTCCCTGTTGTGGTGGGTTTTCCTGCTGTAGTTGGTCCCCCTGTTGAAGAAGTACATTCTGCAATAACCACTGGAATCTTCCATCAGTCATCACTTCCAGACAGTTCAAGGTTCGATGCAGGGATGGTACAAAAGTAATCGTTACCCACTCATTAAACATAACCTGTATGTCATGTAGCTCCCTCGAGAGATGATCCACATTACTGCGTAAATGTTCCCTCTCTTCTGACCCCTGCTGTAAGCCATTCTGCCATCCTTCTAACCAATCCATACTTTCCATATCCTCCGCATGCTCAGTGGCGTCCTCAAGCCCTTCTACGTAACCCATCGCCCAGTCCATATTCATTGCTTCAGCCATGTTTGAGGTTCAGAGACTGAATGAAGTCAACCTCTGATCTACCCCCCTTATATGTTCACATTCAACACTACGTCATCGTGACGTCACACTCATAACGCCAACCACTTACACATCAGTTAAACGCATAACATTTGACAGTACATACATATAAAGAAAACACAAGACACAATGCATGTTTTGAAGGAGTTAAATGAAGTAGATCTTTCTTGGGGTTATGGTGGCCCTAAAAAGAGCCGTTGTTTTTCACTGGGCAACTCCCATAAGGGAGCAACCCTACTCAGTACTGCTCACTGCAAACAGTGAGCACAGCTAGGTGGTCCCTCACACACCTTCAGGACGTGATGCCAGTAGTCATTGCCGCCGATAGTCTTGCGGACTTCATTCTTCTGACCTTCATCATCAAGAGCGTCCCAGGTCTTTTTTTCGTTCTTCTTCGCCGACTCCTCCTCCGAGTGGTAGTAGTGGGGGCGGATGCTCCACACTGGCTTTCGACAATCCCCTTTACAACGATTGTGGACTGTTGTATACCCCGCAGGTTTTGGCGAGGTAGCCAGTGTGCAAGCACTGCACGGTGGTAGTTGGTTAACTTTGACCATATTGGCCATGCAACACTGATGTGTGTGAGCGTAATCCCATACGTCTTGGTTGGCCATGGTTCTGAAGTGGAATGAACTCTACTGTTAATGTCTCAACCTTATATACCTTTTCAATCGGTTTTTTCATATTTATTTTTGTTATTTTTAAATTGTTTCATTTTTTTATTTTTTTATTTTTTTCCTGGGGAGGAATCTGACACGTTGGACTTT
>JAULLE010087287.1:0-13265 GCA_035668155.1 Sarracenia purpurea
ATTAGATTGATCCACTTTCTTAGAGAGTGGGTTAGATTCATCAAAATCTGCATGCATTGATTCTTCTACAACTAGTGTTTTTTTTACTATTTATCTTATATGCTTTACTAGTTAAGGAATAGCCAATAATATGGCTTCATTACTCTTAGTATCAAATTTACCTGAGTTACATTTATCATTAAACACATAGAATTTACAACCAAACACCTTAAAGTAAGAACTATTGGGCTTTTTCCCCTTCCATAATCCATAAGGTGTTTTGTTCAAATATTTCCTAATAATTACACGATTCATCACATAGCATGAGGTACTTGTGGTTTCGGCCCAAAAATATTGAGGTAAGCTATGTTCATTTAGCATGGTTCTAGCCATCTTTTGTAGTGATTTATTTTTACGTTCTACAACTCTGTTTTGTTAAGGGGTCCTAGGTGCGGAAAAATTGTGTGCAATTCCTTATTCATTACAAAATTTTTCTCTGTCTTCGTTTTCAAATTTCCTACCATGGTCACTTCTAATACTAGTTATGGTAGAGCCTTTCTCGTTTTGAAGCCTACGGCATAATCTAGCAAAGTGTCTGTGTGCCTCATCTTTGTGAGCAAGAAATAGCTCCCATTCAAAGCGAGTAAAATCATCAATTATAATAAATACATATATTTTACCACCTAAACTTACCACTCTATTTGGTCCAAAGAGATACATGTGAAGTAGTTGTAATGGTTTAGAAGTTGAAATATCATTTTTCTTTTTGAAAGATATTTTCTTTTGTTTTCCAAGTTGACATGAATCACAAATCTTATCTTTAGAAAAGTTAGTTTTCGGTAAACCTTTAACTAAATCCTTTCTAGATAGTTTTGAAATCAAGTCCATGCTTGCATGTCCTAATCTTCTATGTCATAACCAACTTCATCATGAGCTATAAAACATTTTACATTTTGATTTTGCAAGTCATTAAGGCTAATAGTGTATACATTTTGGTTTCACTATGCAATACATATAGTATCATCATCACATTTTACAATGCATTTATTTGCAACAAAGGAAACATTGTAACCATAATCACATAATTAACTAATGCTTAGCAAGTTGTGCTTAAGTCCATCAACTAATAAAACATCTTTAATGCAAAGGGAAAATGAGTTACCTATTGTGCCAACACCAACTACTTTACCTTGTGTATTGTCACCGAATGTGAAAAATCCACCATTTTTGTTCCTCAAGCTTGTGAAGAACCTTGGGTTGCCCGTCATGTGTTTTGAGCAGCCGCTACCAAGAAACCATTTATCTTGGATGGTATCTACCTATAAAGTAGTCATGAGTGACATATGTTGGTACCCATCTTATGTTGGGTCCATAGGGGTTAGCATAGTGATACGTAACATGCATAGGAGGACACTCATAGTTCATGTGTGAACCGGCATGTCTATATAGATGACAAGGTGATTTAACAGGATATTTCCTGTTAAACTGTCGTGGGTTAGTAGGCCTCTTGTAAGGTCTTTTGGTAATTTTGGGTAGAGGATCACCCTTCTTGATCCAAACCTTTTTGGTTGGTTTGTTGCCTTTGAGTCTATGAACACAAGATCGAATTATATGACCAGAATTTCCACATAAATCACACTATTTGGGTTTTGACAGTGAGGTTTTGGTAAACCAATTTTTGTGGACAGTTTTAGCCTCACTTAGGTTGAAGCCCAAACCTTCCTTGTTCAAAGTGCATTTGGTTCCAAGAAGCATATCCAAGTTTTTTTTGGGTAAATTTACTATGACATAAAAAAAGAAAAAAGATATTTACAAATTTACAAGGGGCATACCCCAGGCCTTACAACCCAGAATAAACCCACTACCAGAAGCAACACGGCAGCAACAGAAATTTTAGCAAATGCTCTAAACAAACAAGAGCTAACGCCCCAACAAACCAAAACAAATCCAACCTACAGCAACAAATTTCCAAAGTAAAGTTCACCAAAATAAGCCTGACAATTAAAATTCCAAACCATTTCGGACTTGGGGCAAAATACCGATCCTCCTCACTCCATCAGCAAGAGAGCAAACAGGTCCAGCTGCCAGCCTTCCGAAGCTCAAACCTTTGTTACCCAACTTGCCAGACCCTTCTATTGCTAGGGAGAGTAGAGAGGCCTGGGAAGCTGGGCTACGAAGAGGGATCGAGCGGAAAGCCCTATCCACGGGGACACCATCTGGAAACGAACGGCGATGCTGGTCAATGACTGGGCCGCGGTGTGGAACGACCGAGCGACGTGATGAAATAGCAGGATGAGCTGCACAAGAGCCACTGGACTGAGCAGCGGGCTGACCAACAATCTTGTCCGGTCTCTTTTTCTTACTGGTATTTCTTCTCTTCTTCACTTTGACCCATTCCGAAGATGAAGACGAGTCCGACAGGTTTTCCTGCTTTTCAATTCCCCCACTCTCTACTACCTGACTAATCACAGAATCTCTGTTTCGCTTGTACTCTTTACATATCGATGGCTCATGCCCAAACGTGTTACACCGATCACACCTGGGGGGAAGCCCCTGATACTCTACCGGCACCTCGATATCCTCTCCTCCACATCTAACACAGATCGAATGTAGCAGTGGCATTGAAGCTTCGACTTCAATGCAAACCCTTGCAAAAGAGATACGTTGTCCTTACCCAAAAAAAAGAGATACGTTGTTTCGTATCTGTTGCCCTGTCCATAAATAGAGGCTTCCCAATGGCACTAGCAATTCTACTAAGGCATTTATCATTCCAAAACTCCAAAGGAAGGTCAAGAAATTTAGCCCAAATCGGAATTTTAGAAACAGCATCTTTAGTTAGTCTCATGCATTTACGCCATTTCCGTAGAATTAAAAGCTTACCAGAGAAGTGCCATGGACCCTTCTCTAAAATGCTTTCCATATGTTGTGCACTTTCAAACTTAAAAAAGAAAAATCCACTATCATTACCCGATACCTCTAAAAGTCCATCGTTTCTCCACAATGTCATAGCTATAGCTCTAACCATACCAAAGTCGAAGCCAGCTTCAAGAAAGTATTCCACAAGCACGAATCCCATAAACGATCGTCAATCATATTGTCTTCAATGTCAATAACTCCCGGGATAGCAGGCGCAATATACTCAAGTTTAGACTCGCTCCTTAAGTTAAGCCTGGGACCATCAGCTCTTGGCTTGGAACCAGTAGTAGCAACCCTAGCCCATGTCGAATTAGCCGCTCCTACCTTCGGAATTGGAAAATCATCATGCAATTGATTCATCTTGCCACCAAAATTCATCTCAGCCGTGGGCCTGAACATGTTAACAGGAGCCTTGTTCAACAGCTCTCTAGTCTTAGCACACAGCCCTCCAAAGAGGGGATCAACGGGACCCTGAATATCACTCAAAGCCCCTTCACTTACTTTCTTATCATCTTGTAAACTTGATCCCTCCATTACTGAAAATGCAGCAGCTCCTCCAGGCCTCTTACCTAACGGAACTGAAGGCACAGCTGGATTAGACATTGTGTCGAACACTTGGTGTGCATAGATAGCTTCTCCTTTACAATCGCCTATTTGATTGTTCAATAAAGCCGAAGCTGTACTTCCAACTAATTTCCCATTCTCAATACACTCACTAGCAAACTCGGAGCAATCAAGAAAATTTACAGTCGAAAAGGGGAAGCTTACAGGGAAGTCGAATCTCCCCTTCTCATCCTTCTCTGTACATATCACAGCAGAAACCTCTTCCGAGACACTCTCAACCTTGCTTTCCTCTCCGACGGAACTCTTCTCATCTTCATCTTCGTCGATTCCTGCATCTTCTCCTTCCAAAACATCAAACGAAGGAGTTTCCATTTCACCCTGAGCAGAGGAGACATGCTTGTCCCCTGCAGCAAATGAAACCGCATCCTCAATTGTCTTGACATCCACCTCTCCTCCTGTTTCGGGGTCGCTTCCCACCGACGAGGCTTCTCCTCCACTAATTTCGCCATTTTCCTTCCCAGAAGCCCTATCTTCGTCATTTTCAGCAATCTCGATTCCGGATCTGACTTTGTCGTTCCCACCAAGGGCAGGAGCCCCTAGCGCACACCGAATAGCATCTCCATGAGACTTCTCCTTGTCGATTCTTGGAATCTCCTCATCAACTAGCTTCAGTCCCCCTGAAGGTCTCAGCGAGGTTGAAGCCGAAGGTTCCTTCCTAGAATCTTTTCGTTTAATCTGACCACTGGAAAGCCAATCCGTAATTTTATCAGCACAGAACCCTCTGTTATACGCTAGCCAGTCAATAATCTCACCTATTTCCTGCTTGCTCATAGGGCTACGGCCCTCTTTTGCTTTGCTAAGTATCTCAAAAGCCCGTTTCTCATGGATCCTCCTCCTCTGTATATACCTTCACGCCAGACCCCTGGGAATCACGAACATTTTGTGTTTTACTTGGGGTTCCAGCTGGAGCCCTAGATCGTTTACACTGAATAATGTTAGATGTGTCTTCGGAATCAACATCCGTCAGTATACCAAATCGATTTACACTTCCCATCTTCACCAGATCGCTTCACGTCTTTGGTAGAGAGGAAACGTCCTAAGGGCGTCGCCCTTCAAACACTGTAGTCGCACCTACAATCGCACCATATTTCCAAGAAAGATTTACCATCTACGGCCCCTCTTCCTTCTCGGTGCTGACTTCCAAATGGGCCTAAACAAAGATCAAAAACACAAGGAACACACTTAGTCATAAACAAGATTAAAGCACTCGATCCCTTTCAAAAATAAGTGAAGGCAACCCCCAAAACTGTTGAATGCTCAAGTTTTTTGGACATTCAGGGATACCCCGCTTATATGAAAGGGCATCTCTAATGGATTGTTCAATATATTTAATCAAAACCGATGGCAAAGTCCTCTTGTTATTAAATTTTCTGTTATTTCTTTCTTTCCAAATAGTGTAAACCGAAATAGAGAAGGCTAATTTAATAAGTAAAGAGCTAAGAGAGCGTCCCTTAGCAATTTTCGCCACCCAAATGATCCAATTTGGCCACGTTGTTTCCAAGTGAGCTAGTGCACATTTGTTTAGAATATGCTTCCAGATTTGCATAGAAAAAGGACACGAGAAGAATAGATGACTATGAGACTCCACATCCTCTGCGCAAAAGACACAATTAAATTCACCTTGCATACCAAACAAACGAAGCCTATCTCCCGTATACAATCTGCCCTTTGCTGCCACCCAAAGAATGAAACTGAACCTAGGAATATTGCCCTTAAACCAGACAACTTTAGCCCATTCCCAGCATTCCTTAGAAGGCCTAATCTCCTGCCACATAGAACCTATGGAGAATTGGTTTCCATTTGGAACCCAGATAACAGAGTCCCTCCTATCCCCCATTGGCAAGAAGGTGGTGGCTGCTTGCATGTCCAGCAGATCCCCCGTATAAACTGGGGGCCATCTCCAAACATTTTCTACAATCAACTCCTTAACTTTTGCAAAAAGCCCTAAGCCCGAATCATAAACAATCCGATGCCCTTTAGCCTCAATGATGCTCCCCCACGGATGCCACGGATCCCACCACAAAAAAGTATCCTCACCATTGCCAATTTCATATTTAATAAATTTTTTAACCAAAGGTCTCAATTGGAGGAGTTTTCTCCAGCACCACGATGTCGCTTGGGGGGCTTTGATTCCCCAAAAAGATCTCCCTCGTAAGAGATATGATTTCACCCACATACACCACATAGAAACCTCGCCACCTGTGATTAAAAACCAAATGTGTTTCGCCACGGCCGCTTTATTCCATAAGGATAAGGATTTGATCCCTAACCCCCCTTCTTTTTTTGGAACACATACATCTTCCCATGCCACCTTTGCACCCGCGGCTTTCATATCTGGCCCGCTCCATAAGAATTTTCTCATCAGGGCCTCCACTTCCTTATACACCCTTTTAGGCAAAATGAAAAGTGAGGACCAATAAACTTGCATCGCAAATAAAATAGATTCAATGAGTTGTAATCTTCCTGCAAAAGAGAGCCACTTGCTTGTCCAAACCTTAATTCGCGCCGCAATCCTATCAATGAGCGGCTTGCATTCCTTATAACTTAACTTTGTAGAAATAAGTGGGACCCCCAAATATCTAACAGGGAGGGAGCCCTCTCTAAAACCAATGACTTGGAGAATTTCTTCTTTAGTTCTATCATCCACCCCGGAAAAAAAGATGTCACTTTTTGCTGGGCTTGGTGATAACCCAGAAACTTCATGGAATTCCTCCATAACCCTCTTAATCACTTTAATGGACGGCACATCAGCTCTAGCAAACACCATCAAATCATCTGCAAAAGCTAGGTGAACAATTCTATCTTTTTTACACCTCCAGTGATAATGAAATTCTTCACTTTTTGTATGTATTGCAAAAAGGCCCGAGAGAGCTTCCATCGCAATTACAAAAAGATAAGGAGATAGGGGATCCCCTTGCCGCAAACCCTTCTTCCCCTTAAAGAAACCATTAAGTTCCCCATTAATACTCACCGAAAAGGAGGGAGTGGAAATGCATTCTTTGATCCAATTAATCATCTTTGGGTGGAAACCCATACATTGCAGAACATGAATTAAAAACTCCCAATTCACGTTGTCATATGCTTTCATAATATCCACCTTAAGGGCACATCTCGGCCCTTTGTTGGCCTTATGATAATCCCTTAACAGTTCTTGGGATAAGAAAATGTTGTCAGCAATACGCCTCCCTTGCACAAAGGCCGATTGAGCGGGGGAGATGATATCTTGTAGAACAACTTTAACCCGATTAGCAATGATCTTTGTGATGCATTTATATATCGTATTGCAACACGATATAGGCCGATACTCCTTAATGGACGATGGATTAGGCGTTTTAGGTATGAGAGCTATAAGAGTATTATTAGCCTCCCTTAGCATTCTACCTGAAACAAAAAAGCTCTTAATAGCTCTAGTTACCTCTTCCCCCACCACTTCCCATGCCTCTTTGAAAAACCCGGCAGAATATCCATCCGGGCCCGGGGCTTTGTTGGCCTTCAAAGACCACATTGTATCTTTAATTTCCTTTTCGGTTATCTCTCGGATCATAATTTCAGCACTGCCCAAGGGCAGTTTTTTAGTGATTGCCGCAGCTATTTTTCCCTGCACATCCTCTTTCAGAATTTCAGTTTTTCCAAGAAGCCCCTGGTAGTAGTCAACAATGTGTTCTGCTATTTCTTCCTTTGATTCGCAAACAACCCCATCATCACGTGTAATGGACACAATTCTGGATTTATTTCTCTGGAAGTTGATAGATTTGAAAAAAAATTTGGTGTTTTGATCCCCCAAATTCAACCACTGGATTCTGGATTTTTGTCTATAGAAACTTTCTTCGGCAAGTTTTAATTCCACCAATATACTATAAGCCTCCCTTTCCTTTAGCCGAATCTCCTCAGAACCTGGGAGATTGTCCAGCTGTAGTTGTACCCCTTCAAGAACCTGTTTTGCTTCCAGCACTCGATTAGGCAAGTCACTGAATGTATCCTTGTTTAGTTTCTTCAGCTTAGATTTAAGAAGCCTAAGCTTCTGACAAACTATATACATATCCGATCCTTCAACGTTAGACTGCCAAACACTCTTCACCAAAGGGAGGAACTCTGGATTTTTCCCCCAAAAATCAAAGTATTTGAAAGGTTTCCGCGACTTCGACCCATCCAAATTTACTGTAACTTCAATCCGAGAGTGATCCGAAATGCCCGGAGGGCTAAAGAAAACATAGGATCTTTGAAATTCTTTGATCCAAGTTTCATTTACTATTGCCCTATCTATCTTTGATTTAATAAACTTGTCTCCTTTCTGATTATTTGACCAAGTAAAATATATCCCACTATAACCGAGATCCTCCAAATCAGCTTCATACATACATTCATTCAAATCCTCCATATACGCAGGCCAAGAAATACTCCCCCCAAATCTTTCTTTAGGAACCCGAATCGCATTAAAATCCCCCACTACAAGCCACGGAGTAGCCGAGAGATGAGAGCTTAAGGATACTAACTTCTTCCATAAACTAACACGTTCTTTGGAGCAATTAGAACCATATACAAAAGTAATCTTAACTTCTATCTTTGCTTCCACCAAAGAGACAAAATAATGAATCCATTGATCCCCGGATTCCAAAATAGATACATTAATAAACAAAGGGTTCCAGCAAACCCATATACGACCTAATCTTGCAAAATCATAATTATGGGCTAAATTCCAACCCGGCAAAAGCTTATCAAAAATGGGTTGGGAATTGACAGAATTAATCCTAGTTTCATTTAATGCAAAAATATGATACTGAGAGTTAGAAACAAAAGATCTCAGTTCATTTTGCTTCACAAAACTATTAAGCCCCCTAATATTCCATGAAAATAGCTTAGCCATCAGTTACCTCTTTTTTGCCTTCTTGCTGCTACTAGTCTTCTTGTCCGGAGGGGCTTTTGGGCTGACCACCGGCCTCTCGAAATCATCCATAATGGGGTACCTACCCCCACCTTCAAGCTGTAGATCTTCTTCCTCTGAATCAGGTAGAGTTGCAGATTGCCGATGCACCAGGCATTCCTCCTCCACTAAGGTTTCTGTCACTTCCTTAGCAACCTCTTCTTCCAATTTTTCGGTCCTTTCCTTCTCTACTGGAGCTTCAAACCCTCCCTTAGCAGCTTCTACTGCCAGAAATTCAGTTCGGCCTGCCACACCAGATTGTTGAGGGACTCCCTCCTCTGGTTGTGATGTTGAGGGATCTTCAATTTGCCCTCCACTGCGAGCCTCTGGAACCTTACCCTTCCCCTTCCCTACTTTGATCCATCCTTCACTATCCTCCACTGGTTTCTTAGCTTTGCATTTCTCCGTTGCGTGCCCAAAGGCCCTACAGGACTCACAAATAGATGGGAGGCTCTGGTACTCTACTCCAATTACAGCAACACCTTCTCCACATTTGATAGTCACCGAATGTTTAAGTGGTTTTGTGGCCTCCACTTCAACACACACCCTCGCAAAAGAAATCCTTTTTTTCGAGGCAGTCGCCCTATCCATGTATAGAGGGTTTCCCAAGGAACTTGCAATCTTACTTAAACATCTTTCTGTCCAGAATTCTAAAGGGAGATCCATAAGTTTTATCCATACCGGAATCTTGACGATAGTCTCTTTAGTAAACTTAAACCACCTTCTCCATTTCTTCAAAATAAGTAATTTGCCCGAAAAATGCCATGGGCCTCTGTCCACTACATTCTCCATAGACTCCATGTCCTTGAACTTGAAAACATAAAACCCCTTCTCTGTCCCAGTTACATCCACAAACCCATATTTGCTCCACACTGTTTTAGCCGTGGCTCTCACCAACCCAAAGGGTAGACTAGCGTCCAGAAAGTAACCTACCAAGCAATCCTCCCAATAGGTATCATCAACAGCTCCTTCATCAATCTCAATGAGATCTGGATCATCCACGTTTGATGGCTCCACAAAGTTCAATTGCCCTGTCAAACTCCTATTTGCAAGCGAGGCTTCCGGGCTACTTCCAGAGTTTTGCCCCTCTTCCCCTCGCTGAGAAACAGCCCCCACATAAGACCATGGGCCACGACCTCCCCTGCCTCCAAATCGACCTCCGCGTGCAAATCGCCCTCCTCCCGGCACATATGTGGTACCCCGAGGTTGATGTCCCCAGCCCTCTCCTCTTTCTGTAGCTTGAGCCCCATCGCCTTCTTCCCCTTCCTCATCCCCATCTCCCCCATCTTGGTCACTATCTTCGCAGAAACCCTCATCCCGAATCTTTGACGGGCTCTGTACTGCCACATTCGGAGAAACCCTAGAGCGGGCCCCAGAAACGACTTCCTGGTAGGTCGGTGATGGCGGGTGAAAGAACCTAGCCGCTGCCATTTTCCTTGCTTCTATTAACTCCGGTCACCCCAGACTTAGCGGGCTAACCCCCGAGCAAGCTCGGATAATAGCCGCCTCCGCATTGCCAAAATCCTGATCCAGCGGAGTGAGATCCCCCCTACAATGAGGGGATTCCGTACCTCTCGAAACCCTAGACGATCCCCCACTGGCCCCCCTAAGCAGAGAAACCGAAACTAACCCCTTCGAAGTCTGGAGAACGTCGGTCGTGAGATTATACTTCCCTCGTGGCTGAGGATTATCCATCGTATCACATCTATCCTCCCCCCTTTCGGTCTTACTTGAAGATATGTGTGCTGTTCTTCAGCGCCCTCATACTCGAGGAGGCACCCCAAGGGCGGTCCCCCATGATCCAACCCGAAGGGAACCCAAACCACTTTATCGCCTAGAGAGAGAAGCTTCCTTCTAGTGTGTCTAGGATGTTTGAGGGCCCTTATCTTGTTTATGATAATCCCGCAGAATTTCTTGTGAGAGAAAAATATTATCCGCTATCCGTCTACCTTGTACAAAAGCAGATTGAAAGGGAGAGATCACCTCCTGCAACGCACCCTTGATTCTATTTGCAATGAGTTTAGTAATACATTTATACAAAGTATTTTTTTTGGGTAAAGAATACAAAGTATTACAAAGTATGATGGTTGGGTAACCATCACTTCTGTCCGAAATATACAAAGTATTACAGCAAGAAATAGGCCTAAAATCCTTTACAGAAGAAGGGTTTGGTACTTTTGGGATCAAAGCTACAATGGTAGTGTTTATCTCCTTTAGCAGCCACCCAGAGTCAAAGAAGCTCTTAATAGCTTTAACAACATCATCCCCTACAATCTCCCAAGCATCCTTGAAAAAACCTGCCGAAAACCCGTCTGGGCCTGGGGCCTTGTTAGTCTTTAAAGACCATAACACCTCATTAATTTCAGTCTCAGTTACTTCCCTGCTCATAAATTCAGCATTTTGGGCAGAGATCTTCCTATTCACAACACTATTTATAACCTCTTGGGTATCATCTTTCAGGGCCATAGTAGATCCAAACAGTTTCATATAGTATTCTACTATATTTTCTGCAACCTCATCTTTGGTTTCACATATCGATCCATCATCTCGGGTCAAAGAGTCAATCCGAGATTTGTTTCTTTGAAAATACAGAGATTTAGGGAAAAACCTTGTACTTTGGTCCCCCAGATTTAGCCACTGTATCCTGGATTTCTGTTTAAAAAAAACTCTCCTCAGCAACTTTTAGCTCCATTAACCTACCAAGACTTGCCTTTCCTTCCTTTGCATCACAACATCACTCAGACATAGGTCCAGCTACAACTGGAGATCTTCATGCTGATTTTTAGCTTCATGAGGCAGCTCCCCAAAAGTTTCACAGTTAAGCACTTTAAGTTTAACTTTCAGAAGCCTAAGTTTTTCACACACTCTGTTCATAGCCGAGCCC
This sequence comes from Sarracenia purpurea, assembly GCA_035668155.1. NCBI lineage: Eukaryota > Viridiplantae > Streptophyta > Magnoliopsida > Ericales > Sarraceniaceae > Sarracenia > Sarracenia purpurea. Next base: position 11,325 of record JAULLE010087287.1, read on the forward strand.
ACTATTTTTGTTTGCCAGAGCTCCAGCACAATTGGCTTGAAACTAGGATGCCTAGCCCAGAAATCAAAATACTTAAACGGTTTACGAGATTTAGAACCACAAAAATTTAGAAAAATCTCAATACGGGAATGGTCCGAGACACCAGGAGGACTAAATCTAGCATTTGAATTGCCCAACATCTTTAGCCATGTTCCATTAACCAGCGCCCTACCAATCTTCGATTTGATGTTTGAGCCTCCTATCTGATTATTCGACCAGGTGAACTGACAACCACTATAGCGAAGGTCATCAAGCTCCGCATCAAAGAGGCTATCATTAAAAACTTCCATATGTTGCTGCCAACTTTTACTACCCCCCACTTTTTCATGAGGATACCGTATACTGTTAAAATCCCCTACAGGCAGGGGCAGATAATTTCAAAAAAGCCCACAGGACCTCCCTTTCTTTCAGACAGTTTGAACCGTAGACGAAAGAAATGTTCATCAAAAACTTCTCCTCTAAAAAAGAGACCTTACAATGGATCCATTGATTACCTGCATCTAAAATCGATAATCCAACAAAAGAAGGGTCCCAACAAACCCAGATACGCCCTAGCTTAACCTGGTCATAATTATGTACAATCTTCCAACCCGGCAAAAGTTTCTCAAAAATAGGTTGGCATTTTCCATAAGAGATTCTAGTTTATTTAAATTTAAATTTAAATAAGATTTAGTTGGATAGGATTAATTAAAATAAGATTTAGTTGGATAAGATTAGTTAAAATAAGGTTTGGTTCTTGTCCGTGCTACGGCAAGAACACTTTGGAGCCGCTTTGGTCTATTGGAAGTCTATGGGAACAACAAGGGTTTCTTCTTTTTCTGATTCGAAAAAATCGAAGATATAGAGTGTGTTCTTGACAATGGTCCTTGGTTATTTTCAGGAAGGCCCATATTTTTAAGGAAATCCTTCAAAGGAAACTCACAAGATTATACCAGTATGGGTCAAGCTCCATGATCTCCCCCTGGAGTTCTGGAACACCCATTGCCTAAGTAAGATCACTAGCGCTTTAGGTGTCCCTATGTATGTTGATAGAGCTACAAAGGATAGGAGGAGAATTTCTTATGCTCGGGTTTGTGTTGAGATTGCCGCTACCACAAACTTAAAGGAAAGTGTTCAAATTCGATGTGGAGACGAAACGGTGGAAGTACGAGTTGAATATCAAGGTATTCCCTTAGTATGTAAATCATGTAATGTTTTTGGGCATGATTGCTCTGATAATATTTCTACAAATAGTCAAAAGGAGATTGATGTGAGCAATGGCACCATTAGCTATATAGGACGATCTAATTGTAAAGAGAGTGGTTTAAAGAGGGATTCTGAAGTTACCCAAGCAGCAAGGGACGGGGTAGATAAAGTTTCTGACAGCTCATCAATTTCGTCTATTTCGACTGAATGGGTAAAACTGACCAAGAGAAGGAAGGATCAGGGGAAGAGACAGAAGAAGATGGACGCTCAGTCCGATGCTCAGCCCAGAGGTTTTTGTGCTCCTCGGGCTGCTTGTCCTCTACGTCGTTCGATTGTTCCGTGTAGTGTCCCAATCATTGACCATCCTCGCCGATCCCCAGAATATGGTCCCGTTGATACAGCTTGTAGTTTGGTTCCCCCTCTTTTTTTTGGGTAATTAAGTGTAATATAAAAAATAAAAGAAACTTACAAATTTACAAGGGGCATTTTGTGCGGGTGAGCCCACTGGAACTGCGATGGGTGTTCAGGAAATATCCGAAATCTCCGATGTTGCTGACATTGAGACATTGAAGGACCCAAACCAGGTAGCGTTGAATATGGAAATTTCCTTGTTTTCCGCTTCCTTGTTTTCGTCGAGCAGTTGTTTTCCGCTTCTTCTTCTAGTCTTAAGGGTGGGGTTGATGTTGATATAAAGGAAGGCTTTGAGCCTTCGGGACT
>JAULLE010088377.1:0-10514 GCA_035668155.1 Sarracenia purpurea
CTCTCCTTGATTGTTCTTCAATTTTTGGAGAGATTCGAAGTGTATAGAAGCCAAAAGGACTCGAGTCGAATCCGTGCCCACACGCCAGAGTCGAGACGTGCGCCGGGTCATACGCGAGAAGATCACTGGGTGGTCTTGCCTCAACATGTGGATTCTAGAAACTCTACTACGAGTTTCAAAAGGTATATTTCGATCTTAATCATTTTATAGTTTATGTTTTTTCATGAAAAACGAGAGGTTACAATTTTTACGCCCCCGTAACCGTCGATCCAAAACTATTTTTTTTAAAACTTTCACTGCATCGGCTCTAACAGGCTCATACCCTAGGTGTATTACTGATAAAATAGGTAGTGATACACCTGGGTGTATCACTAATACAATAGGCTCATACCCTGTGTGTATCATTGATACACCTAGGTGTATCACTGATATAATAGGTTCATACCCTGGATGTATCAATGATACATTGGGGTGTATCACTGATACATATAGGTGTATCACTGATACAATGAGCTTATATCTTAGGTGTATCACTGATACTCTAAATGTATCACCGATACAACCATTGTAGTGATACAACCACTTTTTAATACAATGGCATTGTACTGTGCTTTTTATTAAAATTCTTCATCATTGTATAACTGGTCCTCTTTTTAATACAATGCATTGTACTGTACTTTTTAAAAAAATTATCCGCTATTGTATCACTAGTCCTCTTTTATAATGTGCTTTTTAATACAATGCCATTGTACTAGTGGTGGTCGCCAGCGACAGTGACGATGGTGGTGGTCACCGGCAACAGTGACGATAGTGGTGGTGGTCGCTGACGATAGTGACGACATCGACAACAGTGGTGTGGTCAGTGGCGACGACGAAAGTGGTCACCAGCGACGGCAGTGGTAGTGGTCATCATCACTAGTGACGGTGATGGGGTGGACGCCGGCAATGGCGGTGACAGTGGGGGCGGGGTAGGATAGGTTTGTAAAATATGGCTATTTTTGTCTAAAATATTTTCTAAATTTTTAACAAGGGATTAAATCCATTAAAGGTATTAAACAAATGACCAAATCCTAAATTTCTCAAAAATAAAAATAAAACTAATTTTTTATCCAAACAACTAATTTAAAAAAGATAACAACTTAGTTTGGACACAATTTAGCTTTAATTTTGGCTAAAAACACAAAAATACAAACTTTTAAGTTGGTTCCAATCGGTTAGTTTTCAGAGATTCAACGCTAATTTTAATTTTACAAATGTGAAAAAATGATAATAATCAAAAGAATATTGAATTAAAAAAGAAATGTATTTGATAAGAGCTCAAGTTCTTAATGTTTTTTTATGATATCAGAATCGATGGAGGCCAAAAATTTGTAATTCAATGAATCCATTACAAATATAAAATAAAGAATATGATATAATATTTTTTAATCTTTTCTTCAATGATCATATGGCCGAATTAAATTGTATACCTATGTGAAATTTAACTCACTTTTCATTGAAACTCCAAATATACTTTTAGTGAATATGGCTTATAATCAATCAGTGTAGTCCATCAGTTTAAGATTGTCACCAAGACCAACTATAAACTTGGAAGTCTTGTATTCAACTCATGTTAGAAGCGTTCTGACTTAATCGATACCTGTTGTTTATAGATGATTGTTGATATCATGAGGTTTTACGTATCAGGAGTGGATTCAAATGATTTTGCATTGAGGTAGCTCATCCATCGTAAAAAAAAAAAAAACATATTTATTTGAAGCAATGACTCTGCATTGAGGCAGCTCATCCATCATAAAAAAAATAAAAATAAAAGCTTATTTATTTGAAGTAATGACTCTGCATTAAGGTAGCTCAACCATTGTAAAAAAAAAAGGCTTATTTATTTGAAGTAAAACTTGCCATTTTTATAATTATTAATACACTTTTAAATAGATATTTATGCATATACTTTTTATCCGCTATTCATTGTTGGATGCGGTATTTTTGTGGGTATCGTAAATCCATCGTCTCTCTTTTTTTACAAATATAATTTTAAGAAAAGAAAGCAAATAAAATCAATGTAAGGAATTATAATTCTCTTTGTTTGAAAATGAATTCGAATTTTGACCATCGATTTACTATTACCTTTGAAAATAAGTGTCAAGGAAGTGAAGAAAATTTCATATTTTTAGGTTGACTATTCGAGCGCTCTGATCAAGCCGAGAAATCGAAAGCTCGTTTCGATCACTCGATGGTCCGGTTGATGCAACTGTTCAGATCGCTTGATAGACCGCTCAATACCATTTGCTCGGTCTGTGCACGAAACATGTTTTAATTGACACGAGGGGTTTGCATCGTCAATGAGTTTAGGGTTATGCTGCTGTGTATTCTCTCATATATCTCTGAAACACTTGTAACTCTTTTTTATAGTGCATATAGTGAACCTGTGAGCCATTGAAAGTAGGTACTCATTGTCGAACCACATAAAATTACTTGTCTTCTTCTCGTGTGTGTGCGTGTGATTGCTCGATTCTTCTACTTTATTTCGTGTTTATTTCGTTTGTGATTTTCTCGTTCAGATTCATTCACAATCTTTGGATAAGATTATTGCCATGCTATCAACAGGTATTAGTCATCAATAATTAATTTGGGAGCAAAGGGATGAGATGATAGACACTCTCCTCACACAATTATTAAATTGGCTTTTACTTTGTTTTATTTTTTTTAAAATTATGTAAATATAAATTTTGAATATTAGAGAAAGAACAATCAAAATAAAAAGTGAAAATATTATTATTTTACATGTCGGTTTAAAAAGAATCTAAAAAATAAGAAGAGAAATGACTAAACCATTGGATAATCTATGCATCGTAGAATTAGACTAACTAACAATGGTGGATAATCTATGCATCCTAGAATAAGACTAACTAATTACGACCATTGGGTTCTGATAGACATTGGATGTAGGTTTATCCTGTAGTCGGGGGATCCAGGTATCCTCAGCCTAATAACATAAATGCTTAGCTGAATCCAAAGAAGACCGGCATGACCCAGCCCGTTTTCTTATGGTTACGGTTTTACCCAATTCCCAGGTAAGGGATTTTGGGCTGATTAAGAAAAAGGATCCACTTCCGCCGACCAACCTAGGTCATCTAGATTAGGACAAAAATTATTACCGACCAGTCTAAGTCAGCCAAGTTAGAATATTGAGAATCAGTCATGCGCACATTAGGCACATAACGAAAGGTATTGAATCACAGAGGATTATGATGCAACGATCTCTGCGTGCCCCAAGTACACTATAAGTAGCAATATGTTAGGAGAGTCAAGTATGCATTATCATGTATATTTATAACCTTCAATTGTGTTTTATGCATTTTCCTTCTTCCCCAAGATAAACCCTTATTTGAGCATTAGAGGAGGTGCGTCGGACCCCCGCTCCGATGCCCTCTCTAACGATGTTCTCATCTATTTTAGGTCTAGAATCTGATTTGGGGCAATCTAGAAAACAAAGATAACCCTTCAGACCATTAACCAGGAGATTGTTCCATCATTTTTGGCACCGTTTGTGGGAACGTTTTGCTTTGTCGGTGGTTTATCTTTCCTATTAATGGTTCGAATGATATCAATGGCAAATGAACATGAAGGCGAACTCCCCTTGATGGTTGAGATACAACCAAACTCAGAAAACAAATGGCAAGTTCACAATCAACTTTAAAACTTGACGCAAGGGATACTTCAGCTGGTGCAATAAAACCAAGAGCTACTCCAACAGGATAGAGATGGACATAACCCAACTCCGCCTCCTCCACCTGCCCTTAGAAACTGTCGTAATGGTGAACTGCAAGTCGGAGGCCAGAGAAGGGATACCCATGAACATGAGGATGTGTAAGAATTTGGTAGCCAAACCGACGTGGTTCCAAGACACAATAGAGGAGCTAGAGAGGTGGGAATTCCAAGAGATAAGATAAAACAACCGAAAGACAAGTCATCTGGAACAAGAAACTAAGAGAGATGAAGCTCCAACTAAATGAAGTGATGGGGGTCATTAGAGGTCAAACCTCGTCAACTCTGGACGAGTTAATACATAGAACCGAGACACCAATCAAACCGTCTATAATGGAGGTCCCCTTACCCCACAAATTCTTAAGGCCTCAGATAGAAATTTATTTGGGAAGCTCAGACCCTGTTGATCATTTAGAAACTTGCAAGTTCATGATGTGCCTGCACTCTGTCCTTGATGAAATCATGTGTTGTGCCTTCCCTACCACCTTAAAGGGTCCAGTTAGAGTTTGGTTTGTGACCCATTTTATTGGTGGTAAGAGCCATAGGAAACCTGCATCATGTTTACTTAACATTAAACATGCCAAGAGAGAGTCCTTGATGGAGTATGTCTCTAGATTTAATGAGGAGGCCTTCCAGGTTGATGAAGTAGATGACAAAGTGTACCTAATGGTCTTTAATGTGAGGTCTACTCCCTTCATGTTTCTTGTTTTCATTATCCAAAGCCCCTGCCCCAAAACCCTCCCCCCCCGGACGGACATGGTTGAGCTATTGATTGAGAGATCCATTGAATGTGAAGGATTCTCATATACGAATGCTATCAAACAAAATTTTGAAAATCCTAACTTTGATGCATCAGAATTAGAGGCTAACTCATTGAAACCAGAAATGAGAATTCTTCACCACATGGTTAATCACATCATTGCACCACAATCAGAGAAATTTGGTGATATAACTTATCTGCAAATTTTGGTGAAGTGGTGTATTTTGAACCGAAAGGACCAAAATCTTGGATCCCTTTTCATCTCTCATATGTTTCATGTCTATCACAGATCAAATGCATCCCTTCCACATGGAATATATTTGACAAAAATATTTTAACATCTTAATATCAATCTATCTGATGAGAAATTTGTTCATTTCTCAAGACATAAACTATATGGTGAGACTACTCTTAATCATATGGGTATCTCTAAAGTTGATGGTGTTTGGACCTATACGCGTCATATCACCTCCTCATCTGCACCTTTGAGCACTCTTCAACCATCTCGTGTTGTTCCATCAACACCCTTTGGTACACAAACCACCGATGCTTATATTCCACTAATTACTCCAATGGATTTTGTTGTTGATTCCAACTTGCATGCTACGAACAGCCCTACTCCACCACAGAACATTTCTTCCACTTCTGTTCCATCTGCACCTCCTCCTGCTTCAGACCCTTTACCTTGTTTTTGGCGAGACACACCTCATCTTTGACCCATTGCTGATATTCCAACTGCATCTTCTTCAAGACATCAATCAGCTGATCAATATGAAATTCTCTCTTTGCTTCATACTATTATTCAGAACCAACAATCCATTGCCTCCTCTCAAAATTCATTTGAGGAAAGATTATATTTAGAATTCTTTGACCTAAATCAGTATGTCTTCAACCTCACAAAGAGAGTGGATGCCCTAGAATGAACAAATCGTCACCTTAAAAAGGATGTCGACTCTGCTATCGATTCTGGATGGGCAGTATCCAAAAATATGATAGAAGAACTTCGTTTTATTGCCAATACAAACAAGGATATTCTCAAACAAATGGGTAACAAATATCTGAAGAATAAGGCAAAGATTGAAGTATCTTTAGCAGAAGTTTTTGGTAAGAAGGCAGAGACCTACGAAGAAAGAGTACTTCGAAAGAAAAAAGAAGAAGAAAAATTCATTCAAGCATTGAAGGATGCTGCTACAAGAGCTGAAGCGAGACACAAAAAGCTAAAAACTGCCACTTTCCAACCTCAAGAATCAACTACCAAACATGCCCCTCAGTTCAAGCCTATGGAACAAAAAGAAAAGGGTATTCACTTCCAGCCAGTTGAATTGAAGAAGCCTGCTGCTTTAAAGGATGCCAATTCCAAAGGCAAAGAAAAGGCTAAAAGTAAAGCTGAACAAAAGGATGAAGCCATGTTTGCATTCTTGAAAGAGAAAAAAAAAGAAGGAAGCTCGAGCTCAATACTATAAGGGAAGAAGTTAATTGAGGAAGGAGCAAACAAAAAAGAAGAAAGATTTTAAGAAATACATGGAAGAACTATAATTTTATTTTATTTTTTGCTCTGATACACTCTCTTCCATCTAATTCTATTTTGATCCATATCATTATACTCTAATATACTCTAATTTGATTGTATGGATGTATGCCTCAATTTGATTATATGAATGTATGCTTCAATTTGAATGTATGGATGTTTTGATTATATATCTCATACTTTCAATTGATCAATTTTCTCTAATAGATACTCTATGATCAACTCTTTTCTCTGATACATTTATCATACCTCTCCTTTTTGCTATGACAAAGGTGAGAAATAAAGGAAACTTGAAACATTAGAACCTTAAAAAAAGGGGGAACAAAGAGATATCATATAAATATCATATAATGTCATAACAATACTCATAATGTTGATTCTTGTATGATAAACATGTTGAATGGTAGTTCCTTTTTTCCAAATCCTTAATGCCTATCAAAGGGGGAGAACACTCTCTAAGGGAGAACACTCTCTAAAATTTATTAAATTATGTTGTCATTTTATGCACACTTTGAGAGAGAGTTTTTCACTCTTCCATAGTTATTATTTCACAACAAATGAATAAGTTGTCATAATCAAAAAGGGGAAGATTGTTAGCCCAATGGTTACTTAATCAAGCTCTAATTTTGATTAATTTGATTTTGACAATAACAACATATTGATTTAATGATTATTAATATTATTGTAGTGCATAAGAAAGAATTTTTCAGAATTAGAAGATATTAAATTTAATTATTTAAAATCCTTGAAGTGTTTCAAACTTCAAAAATCACAGTGAGAGTGAGTTGACCCAAGTAACAGACGAGTCGACTCAAGGAATACTCCTCAAGAGATAAATAGCAAACAAGTCAACACCTTCCTTAGACGAGTCGACTCATAGTAGTTCATCCTTAAGAGAAGCCCAGATAAGTCAATCCCTTAAAGAACTAGTCGACTCAATTATTATAATTTCAGAAGAAAACTTTCCAGAAATCATTTGTGTCGACCACTTGAAGAAACGAGTCAACCCAGATATTAAATAAAAGCCTTGCCAAAGAAACGAGTCGACCCCTCGAAGATACAAGTTGACCCAACTAATATATCATTAGAACCCAACTCTCCGGAAGTCGTTTGTGTCGATACATCAGAAAAACGAGTCGACCCCTACTGTTGAAGAAAAGACTTCACTGAGGAATGAATCGACCCCCCAGAACAATGAGTCGACCTATTCATACGAGAATATCAAATCTAATCTACAAGTGTTGACACCAGAAAAATGAAGTGTCAACACCTGCGTGACAAACTCAGATCCAGATCTCAATGTGTCGACACCAAGGATGGTAGTGTCAACACCTGCGCTGCAAAAGTTTAAATCTGAAGATTTGAACGGTCGAATTTTGAGCATTAAATGCTCCCACCAACCACCAACGGCTCTAAATACTCAAGGAACTATAAAGACATAACTTCCCAGCATTTAAGTTAAGAGGAGAAAAAGATTTACTATTCTATTGCTTGATCCAAACTCACAAACCTTCAATCTCATTTGTTGCTATTCTCATGTTCCATTCTTTTAGATTTCCTTACTCTTATATTTATTGTTCAATCATTTTGTAATAGAGAGTGAGAGATCTGTATTTATTACTCATCACATTTATTGTAAACAAGGGTGAGTCACTTTTTATCCATTTAGTAAGTAAATCTCAAAGAAGAGATCAAGGGAGATTAGAAGAAAAACAAGGGATTATTGTTTTAGAGGATTCTCTTGTGAGTGTAACTTTGTAAAGCTTAAGGTGTGCCCGTAAACACTTGTAAAGGCTTGGAGTATACCTGGAAATATTTTCATATAGTGGAAAATTTCAAGGAGAAGCTTGAGGAGTGGACGTAGGCTTGGAAGAAGGAGAACCACTATAAATCTTGGTGTTCTGGTTGAAGTATCTCAATTCCTTAAACTCCTTATTTTCTGTTGCATTTTATATATCTAATTATTTTCTTTAAAATAGAAAATCAGTTTTGGAAAGAATTTAAATTCCACATTAATTTTTAATAAACCAATTCACCCCCCTCCCCCCCCTTGGGTTGCCTTAGAACCAACAACGATCATCCCATATGGGAGAGAAGTGTGGGTCTTGTGGTAAGCATGTAATATGTGCGATATAAACAAGAATCTCTGGTTAAGGTTTTTCATATTGAGGATGCACCACATAATAAAGATTTGAATGTGAGTGACATCCCCAAATTTACCCATTTGAAGTAAAAATATGTGATTCACTATGTGGTGTAAGATCCTCATTTCTGGATTGTGGGAATTGGCTTCCAAAGACTTGGAAGAGTCAATTTCCTCATTTTCAAAAATTGCTTTTACAGCTTCATAAAAAGAGTAATCTGCATATGAAAGGGATTTTTGGTTATAACCGACACACATTTCACCATCTGTTAAGTCAAGAATTTCATTTAGTAAGCGAGGGGTTAGTTCAATGATGGTACCTTTCACCCAGGTAGTGGTGATAATAGATGAAAAGGGAGAAAAGACAAAGTGAGAATAAAAGATTTCACAAGGTTTGGATAGTAGGGTGCTTTGATTTGAAGAAAATTTTCCCACTTAAGACTTGAAAAGATGTTTGGAAAAGTCATTTCGGTGGAGTTAAAGAAATTAAAATCAATGGTGTGTCCTGGACTGATTCTCCTATAAAAGAAAGAACTAAGATATGGAAGTCTAAAATCAAGAGTTTTGAAAGACATACCCTTAGTATCAGCAATGGTTGCTTGGGAGATCTCAGTGGTTGAGAGCCTTCCTTAGCCGCTTGTGCTTGAGAGCCTTCCTTAGCCGCTTGTGCTTGAGAGCCTTCCTTAGTCAATGTGTGTGTCATCTTTTTCTTCCTAGAAACCTTAGGGTTTGTAAAGCTACGGACGATTGGGTTCTTGGAACCCTTCCCATCTGTTCTTTGTGGCATATTAATCGATTTGAGTGAAGAGATTAGGGTTTTGGATCAAAGAGAGTAGGGATGGAGAGAAAACAAGCCGCTTTGAGAGATGAGAGGTTCAAAAGAGAAGCCAAAAAATATATATAATATAAAAACGGATCGATTCAATTTAATAGGGATCAACACTCAAATGTGGGAGCAAAAAGGTATCGACACTGTTGCATATGGTGTCGACTCATACCACTATTTGGATCGACTTAATATTTTGTTTAAGTAGACACAAATTTACTGCAAGGTCTAGAAAAAAGATCAAAAAAGGAGGAAATGGGTCGACTCATAAAGTAAGGAGTTGACTCATAACACATTTTGGATTGACACTTAAACATAAGTTGTCAACTCAAAACTCAATAAAATACAGAGAGTGTCGACACTAAGGGTGCAAGGTTTCGACACTTAGACACACATTCACGAAGGTGTCGACTCACCACTCAAAAGGCGTCGACACTACTTAGACATTCAGAAATATAACAGTAATGAAAATATCACACATCGCACGCATCTATCATGCCTAGTTTTCTACAAATTTCATTGAATCTACCTTCTTGGAGTGGTTTAATGAAAATATCTGCTAGTTGTCTATCTGTTCTAGTAAATTTTAATTTCACATCTTCTTTTTCAACATGATCTCTAATAAAATGATATCTAATTTTATTGTGTTTTGTTCTAGAGTGTTGAATATGGTTCTTAGTCAAACAAACTGTACTAATGTTATCACACATAATGAGAATATGATCAAAATATAACTTAAAATCTTCAAGTTGTTGTTTGATATATAATATTTGTGCACAAAAAATACCTGCAGCTATATATTCAACTTTAGCAGTTGATAAGGCAACTGAGTTTTGTTTCTTACTTGACCATGAAACCAATTAATGTCTTAGGAAATGGCAAGTCCTTGAGATACTCTTGCGTTCCACTTTGAAACCAGCAAAGTCAGCATCAAAGTAACTCAACAAATCAAAGGATGTGTGACTTGGATACCATAATCCTAAATTAATTGTGCCTTTTAAGTATCTTAATATATGTTTGATAGCAATTAAATGAGATTCCTTAGGCATTCTCATCCTTGTCAAGTTTTAATTAGGAACTAATGGGTGTGCCAAAAGGTTTTGAACCATTTATCCCAAAATGAGTTAAAAGATCAGTAACATATTTGAATTGATTTATAAAAATCTCATTGGGAGTTTGTTTAATTTGTAATCCAAGAAAAAAATTTAACTCACCCATAAGACTCATTTTAAATTCGTTTCGCATACTTTTAAAAAAATCATTAACCATATCCATGCATGTAGCACAAAAAATAATATCATCAACATATATTTGCACAATAAGCATATCATTATTCAAGCACCTAATAAACAAGGTTGTATTAATTTTTCCTTGATTAAAATCATTTTCCAACAAAAATCCACTTAGTCTTTCATATCAAGCTCTAAGAGTTTGTTTTAAGCCATAAAGTGCCTTTATTTGTTTGAAAATATGATTAGGAAATTTATTGAAA
>JAULLE010089469.1:0-13246 GCA_035668155.1 Sarracenia purpurea
AACAGAAAGATAAGAACAAATCATAATATAATCTTATCTACTAAACAAATCTTTATTTAAACTAATCATATCTAACCTTCAAAAATCAGATCCGAGATGGAGGGTAAGTGTGTGTTTCCCATGGTGCGATCTTTGGTGCGATCTGCAAAAGCTAGGGTTACCCGATAGAAGCGATGGACGATCCTCAGGTTTCGGCGATGGGTAAGGAGGAATTTATGGAGAGTCTGGATGCCTGGCCTAGGGCTCCTTTGAGGATGCAGGCCAAAGCTCAGAGTCTAACCAAGCTTTCCAGAGGTTTGACAGAAGTCCGAAACCAGACGCTCTTGTAAATAGGAGCCTGTCGGGACAACTGCGACTTGTGGAGGTAAATGATCTAAATCCAGATGTTGTTGAAATTGAGGAAGAGATTGTGGATGAAGCTGCCTGGGAGGATTGCTTAGTTGGCTATTTTTTAGAGAAGTCCCTTCCCTTTGGGTTGGTTCGTGCGACGGCCAGAACTCTATGGAGCCAGTCTGGTTTGGTGGATGTTTTGGGCACAGATAGGGGTTTTTTTGTTTTCAAGTTCAAGGACATCGAAGCTATGGAAATGATCGTTGAGAAGGGTCCTTGGATCTCAGGGAAGCTGCTGATCCTTCGGAAATGGCGAAGATGGTTTAAATTCACCAAAGACACAGTGACCAAAATCCCTGTGTGGATCAAGATTACGGATCTCCCTCTGGAATTCTGGAATGAAAAGTGTTTAAGTAAGATTGCCAGTTCTTTGGGAATGCCGCTCTACATGGATAAGGCAACGGCGTCGAGACAGAGAATTTCTTTTGCCAGGGTGTGTGTTGAAATCGATGCTTCCAAGCCGCTAAGATCGTCGTTAACGGTAAAATGCGGAGAAGATCTAACCGATATTGGTATTGAATATCAAAGCTTGCCGTCTATTTGCTCTCATTGTATTGCTTTTGGCCACTCTACTGGAAAATGTATATTCAACAAACCACAGAAGGAGAAGGAGAAGGAGGTATGGGTTCGAGTGGGGAAGGGTAAGGCAGTTGTTTCAGATATCCAAGTTGAGGAGGAGGTTTTCCCATCTTCCTCTAATTTAATTCCTTGTGAGATTGCTGATCAGAATGCTGTAGCAGAGGCAGCCTATGTAGAGCCAAAGGGGCAGGATCAAATTAATGTGGTGGAGAGGGATGTTGAAAAGACTGTAATTTCAGAAGAAGAGCTGTGAGACTACTGCGCATATCCATTTTGATGTAGCAGAAGAAGAGCTGGTGGACAAGCCAGGGCAGGAGCAGCTGAGCTCGGCTGACCTTAACCAAGTGATCCAGATAGAGAACTCGAATGAGGATGAAGGCTCTCCTGACCTGCCTTCTGTTTCCTCCCCTATGCATAGTCCGAGATGCCCTCCGGACAAGAAGTCCAGTAGCAACAGGAGGAGGAAAAAGAGGTCGAATTTCTAATTCTTTCTTATGTTTAATTTTTTCTCTTGGAACATTAGGGGTCTGAACAACCCCCTCAAGCAGCATGATTTGAAGAGTTTTGTTTTGACTTCTCGCCCTCAGTTTTTTGTGTTAAATGAAACAAGAATGTCTCGTGAAAATTCTAGGCCTTTTTTCGAAAAGTTTTTGCCGGGTTGGAAGCTTATTCATAATTATGAGCATGCCTCTCTGGGGCGTATCTGGATATGTTGGGATCCATGTTTTGTCAATATTTCGGTTTTAGAATTGGGTAGTCAATGGATCCATACTAACATCTATTTCTTAGAGGAGAAAGTTCAGATTTTACCTGATCCAAAAAAAAAAGTTCAGATTAGAGCCACTTTTGTTTATGGCTCCAATTTCCCAAAAAAGAGAGTCCTTTTATGGAATTTTTTGAAATCTCAAGCTGCTGGTTGTAGTTTTTCTCCATGGATTGTGTTAGGGGATTTTAATGCTATCCGGTATCCCTCGGAGAAGTTTGGTGGATGCTCCAAATGGCCTCCGCATATGGATGACTTTAATAGTTGTCTATTTGAAGCAAATTTAGAAGATCTTCGGTATTACGGTTTACTTTTTACATGGTCTAACAACCAAGTAGGCATCAATTTTATTAAGTCAAAGATTGATAGAGTCCTGGTAAATGATGCTTGGATGAAGGATTTGACGAACTCGTTTGCTTCCTTTAGACCTCCGGGAATTTCTGACCATTCCCGTATTGAAGTGTCCCTTAATTTGGGGGGTACCAAATCCAGGAAACCCTTTAAATACTTCAGTTTCTGGGCTCGGCACACCAGGTTCCTTGCGCTGGTCAAGGAGGTTTGGCAGACAGAAATTAGAGGCTCTGATATGTACAAAATGTGCCAGAAGCTTAGGCTTATGAAGGTGAAGCTAAAGCAGTTGAACAAAGAAAAGCAGGCCCTTGAGGGTGTCCAAATCCACCTGGATTCAGAGCCAAGCAGACTAGACCTTCAGCTGCAAGAGAAGGATTTATATAACAAGTACAGGGAATTAAAAGGGGTAGAGGAAAGTTTCTACAAACAAAAGTCTCGGATTCAATGGTTGAATTTGGGCGACCAAAATACGAAGTTCTTTTTTAAATCGTTGAACTTCCAGAGAAATAGATCCCGCATTGACACGTTACTAAGAGAGGATGGATCGGTGTGCGAATCTAAGGAGAAGGTTATAGAGCATATTGTTGATTATTACCAAGCTTTGTTTGGGACTTCCTTCTCTCTTGAGGTTGGTTCCCAGGGAGAAATTGATAGCCTAGTCAAGAAGAAGCTGTCTTCACAAAGTATTGAAGCTATGGCGAAAAAGGTTACTGACACGGAAATCAAGGAGGTTTTTTGGTCCCTCAAATCTAACAAAGCCCCAGGCCCCGACGGGTTTTCGGTGGATTTTTTCAAGGATGCTTGGGATGTGGTTGGAGGCGATGTAATTAGAGCCGTTAAGAGTTTCTTCTCTTCGGGGAGGTTGCTTAAGGAAGTTAATACTACTCTCATTGCTCTTATACCGAAAGTGGCCAACCCTTCATCAATCAAAGAATTTCGGCCAATATCGTGTTGCAACACTATCTATAAATGTATTACAAAATTGATTGCTAATAGAATTAAAGGCTCTTTGCAGGAGGTGGTCTCCCCGAATCAATCCGCTTTTGTGAAGGGAAGACGAATTGCGGACAATATTTTTCTTTCTCAAGAACTCCTTAGGGATTACCACAAGCATGATAAGGGTCCGCGATGTGCTCTCAAGGTGGATATAATGAAGGCATATGACAACGTGAATTGGGACTTTATGATTATGGTTTTGAAAAGCATGGGCTTCCCAGCAAATATGGTAAATTGGATCCAAGAATGTATTTCTTCTCCGTCTTTCTCGGTTTGTATAAACGGTGAACTTCATGGTTTCTTCAAAGGGAGGAAAGGGTTGAGGCAAGGTGACCCTCTGTCGCCATATTTATTTGTTATGGCTATGGAGATCCTAACGGGACTCTTATCTAAATATACTGAAGAGAGGCCTTTCAATTATCATTGGAGATGTAAGAGGGACAAAATTGTTCACCTTGCTTTTGCGGATGACCTTATGGTTTTTGTAAAGGCCGAGGTAGTCTCTATCCAGGTGATTAAGGAAGCTTTGGATCATTTCAAGAAGCTTTCCGGTTTGACTCCTAGCCCATCCAAAAGCGATATTTTCTTTTCGGGTGTAGGAGATTCACTTAAAGAAGAAATCCTTATGGTAAGTGGGTTCCGGGAAGGAAAACTCCCGGTGAGATATCTGGGTGTGCCCCTCATAACTACCAAAATGTCCTACAAAGAGTGCAAACCCCTCATCGACCGCATTGTGGCCAGAATTAAGGTGTGGACTTGTAAATGGCTCTCCTTTGCCGGGCGTCTCCAACTTATTGACTCTATTTTGTTTTCCATGCAAGTTTTCTGGTCTTCCTTGTTTATTCTCCCCAAAAGAGTATTCAAGGAAGTTGAAGGGGTGATTAGGGCCTTTCTTTGGAATGGTCCTGAGCTCAAAACTTCTGGTGCTAAAGTGGCCTGGAAGGACGTGTGTTTTCCCAAGAAAGAAGGGGGTCTTGGCATTAAGGCCTTGACTTTGTGGAATAAAGCTGCGGTGGCTAAGCATATATGGTTTTTGCTTACAGGGGGCGCTCTTTCTATTTGGTGTATTTGGATTAAATCCAATATACTTCGGGGGAGATCTTTCTGGGAGGTTAAAATTCCCCAGGCTGCCTCTTGGAGTTGGAGGAAGATTCTTCAATTACGGCAGTCGGTTAAAGAATTCTGTATGTATAGTATTGGCAATGGGGAAGATACATTTCTGTGGTGGGATCCTTGGCACCCATGGGGGAGCATTGCGATACATAAAGGGCCCCGCATCATTTATGATTCGGGCCTCGACAAGCTCGCAAAGGTAAGCGCAGTGATTAATGGGGGCAGCTGGAAATGGCCATCTGCTATCACGGTGGACCTAATGGAAATGAAGGAAATGGTGGACTTCTACCCTAACTTGGATAAGAGGGATGTGGTAGTTTGGTCTTTAAATGGTGGCTCTTTCTCCATTAAGTCTCTATGGGATACAATTAGACCTCGAAAGGAAAATGTTGATTGGTATAATCTTGTCTGGTTTTCGTCTCATGTACCAAGGTATAGTTTTCTTCTATGGGTGGCAATCAAGGGTAGATTGCCTACAGGGGATAGGCTCAGAACTTTCGGCCTAAAAGGTGATGTAAAATGCTGGCTTTGCTCCAATGCGGTTGAAACTCATAACCACCTTTTCTTTTGCTGCCCATTCTCGAAACAATTATGGAAATGTTTTCTAAATAAGTGCAATATAGATCACTGGGAGGATTCTTGGCTGGATTGGGTCCATTGGTGTAATAATCAATTTAAAGGAAAGTCGCTTTCGTCCAAGGTTGCTAAATTATGTTTCTCGGCTACGATTTATTTCCTATGGAATGAGAGAAATGGTAGGAAATTCAGACAACAAAAGAAGCCATGGGAGAGCATTATGAAATCCATTGAATCTAAAGTGAGAAGCAGGTTATTAATTAGTAGGAATATCCCTCGGTCCCCGGTTAATCAGGCTATTCAATTAGATTGGGGCCTCACAAAGCAGATTTTCGAAAAAGGGCCTGCTTTTTTAATTTAAATGGTCTTTTTAAGCTATATTGCAAATCACCTTTCGTTTTGCTGTACAGATCCTGTTGGTTCCCAAGGAAGCGGACCCGAAGGGATTGGGCCAAGGAGTGGTAGTTGTTTTGCTGCTCTAAGTATAGCCAACATGCTGGACTCGCTGCAACAGTTGGCTTAAGTCCTTTTATTCGGTTTCCAGGTTTTTACTATATTTCTGCATTCTCTGTGTAATGCTACTGTGCTCCCCTTTGGGGTTTTGTTTATATTTCTTTGCCTAGCTATGTGGGATGTACATAGCATTCTATTATCGTTTAGTGTGTGGGTGCATGGGTTTTGCTGTTTTGTTTGCTGTTTTGGATCCTCTATCCTTTTGTCTTTGGACTAAAAGGTTTGGGAACCTCCACAAATGTCCTGTCCTTTTTTCTGTTGCTTTAAGTTGGCTTCGGTTCTTCTGCAAGTCTGGGCATCAGGTTATATGCTATCTGCATCTTTCGGTGTTCTGATAGTGGTGTTGCTGCACTTCTGGTTTCGGCTTTCGGGTTCTCTCGGAAGTGGAGTTGGGGTTTGGAAATATCCTTTTGTCTATATTAAATATGTATAGCCATGTGTTTGAAGTTGTATAGTTTAGTTGTAATGTACTCTTGGGATGAAGTTTTTGCTGCAACAAGTGAATCTCCGGGTTTGAAGTGGAGCGGTGGGGAGGTCCCAAGGCTACTTTTTGTCTGTAATAGCGAGTTTCAAGGCGGTTTCTTGCTTAGCCCTGGTGGAAGTCTCAATCATGTGCTACTGGGGTTTGCTGTGGATATGAGTACAGGTTCTCAATGGGGTGCTACTTAAGTTGTATGTGGTGCAGCAGGTGGAGCGTTGCATGGTGATATGGGTGTTCTAGCCTCTAGTGTTTCAGGGGCTGTGTGCTGTTGGTCTCCTTTTTGAATATTTTTGATGTTTATAATAGGGGCAGTGTTTTTTATGATGTTTATAATAGGTTTTTTTGCTATGGTTGGGTTTGGAATGTAGATAGGTTTTGTTTCCTCTTTGGGTAATTTTTGTGGGTTCTCTTTTGGGTTGTATTGCCTGGGGAATGCCCCTTGAATTTTTGTAAGTTTCTTCTTTTTATACAAATATTTAATTACCCAAAAAAAAAAAAAACAAAAAAAATATTGAAGACAGGTGTAGATCATTCGTGGAACCAGGGAGGGAGAGCTTCTCTCTCTAGAGAGCTCTCCCAGGGCTCTCATGGTTCCGTCGGTTGTTTGGGTGGCCTCGGTTCAACCCATGGCTATGGTGGGATGTCTCTAAGGCACCGGACGCGATGGCTTTTTCCCCTGGTGAGGCTATGGTGTTTTGGAAGTAAGCAAGAAGCTGATCCTCGGCATTGAGGATCCATGGAAGAGAGGTTTGCTGGCTATCAGGTCAATGGAAGTCAGTCTCACTGAAGCTTCCTTGATTCAGTTCAGCCATGGTGTTAAGGTACCGTCTTGAAGCATTATTTCTTGGCTGTACTTTGCTTATTTGATTATTAAGTATTGTTCCAATGGGTCATGAAGCACTTCGAAATCTGCCGTTTGTTATGAGCATATAAGATTTTATCTGTAGTTAGTAAAAGAAGGGGTTTGCTTCGATTCAGAAGTATTTTTAGCTACATGTGGTGCCGTATTTTGGTAGAAGCATTTCTGTCCGAAGATCGATGGGGATGATGACTCATGGGCTTGCCTAGTTTCTTGTGGATTTCTTGATTTTAATGGCCGGTTTACCCAGGACCCACCTTTATTAATGGTTTCTGGGTTGTTTTCTTTGGGTCGGAGGATTCTGATTCTCCTCTACACGAAATCATGGCTTTGGAGCGCGATGGTGTGAGCATCGATTTTTGATTCGATGATGAAAACGTTGCGTGGCTCTTTGATCTAAGGGCGCGCCTGGTACAGAGGCTCGGCTGTAGGCTGGATTGCAAGCTACAAGTTCGGTGCCTTTGGTTTCCATGGAGTTTTGCTGTGAAGTTTGGATTCCCGGTCCAAGGTTGAAGGTGATGGTAGTCTCACGCGCGGGTGGCTTTCTGAGCTTTCTGTCCTTCAGATCTTGGAAGCTGGGTCCAGCTGGTGTTTTCAGAGCTTTGGGATGTGGGAAGCCAGTCTTTCAGATGCTTTTGACCGGGTGGGCTGGTTTTTTTTGGGAGATAGGGACAAATTTAGGCGGGAATGTTTCTGCATGATTCAGGTTTAGTGAGATTTGGGCGGGAGTTTGTTTCCGCCAGTTTTGCAAGGGTGGGGCCCACCTGTCCGAATGGATCCCAGCTGGATTGCTTGAAAATTTGTGGAATTAAAAGACAAACTGGGCGTTAGCGAAACTGGGCCCAGTTTTACCGCCGGTTTTGGTCTTGTTGGATCACTTGGTTGGAAATATCTTGGGGGCCCACACTTTGTTTATTTTATGGTATCCAAGACTTTCTACCGTAGTTAAATTGGATTGGTTCAATTGTCCCCTTTTATGGAGATTTTTCTCCTGGGGGCACGTGGTCTTTGTATTATTGGACTATGTGGAATATTTTGTTTTCCCATCTTCATTGGCACATCCTTTTTGATGGATATCGGCTAGGGAAATCATGCTCTCTATGGTTCCTTGGTGTTTTAGCAGGGTGGTGCTACCGTTTTGCCGTGCTTAGATCCGATGGTAGAGCTTCTCTCGGGGATGGCTCAGAGAGCTTTTTTCTGGGTTCCTTGGGGCTATCTTTGTCTGGCCGATTTGGGGGTTGGCTTGTTTTTGATTGTTCATGTCCTGGGATCTGGGGCTGATCTGTCTGCTTTGGTATCGACTGGCTTGCTAGGGGCCCATCTACCTCTGGCACACTCTCTCTATCTCATGAGGTCCTTTGTATTGCTTGGTGCTTCTCTTAGCTGGTTATTGATAGTGCTTCTCGGTTTGGAGATTATTGCTCTCGGGCTGATCCAGATGGATTTTGAGATTGTGGATTTCTTGGACTTTTTGCTTCTGTCTTTTGGGGCGCTCTTGGATGGTTTTGTTGATAGAGCTTCTCTAGTTTGGGGTTGATTTATCCCTGGTTAGGCGGGTTTTGGTTTCAGGTTTTGCGTCCCCTAGTAGGGGTGGGCTTTATCCTTATCTTTTTCCTCTCCGGTTATTGTTCTGGGGAGTGTGACTATCATTGCGGGGTTATGTTTCACTTTGGAACGGGTCTACAGGATCTTTCTTGGAGGTGGATTCTGCTTCCCCTAGTAGAGGCGTGTTTCGCTTTGGAAAAGGTGTACGCTTTGATCTGGACCTCTATTTGCTCTGCTTTGGGTTTTCTCCCTGGTTGGGACAGGTCTATCATAGGATCTATCTCGAGGTGGTGCCCCTGACGATTTGCTGTCGAGGAGTTTGTTTGGTTTCGGGTTCTGCTTCCCCTAGTAGAGGTGTGCTTACCCTTATCCTTTTCCCCCCCTTTTGGTTGGGGGGTGTGACTATAACTGAGAGGTTGAGCCCATTCTGGAACGGGTGTGTGCGATGATCTGGAATTTAGCATGCTCCTTATTCGATTTATTTTGTGTGCATGTGGGGTTTTGCTGGCTGCCGCTTCATAGCAGTTTTTTGTTTATTTTGTGAAGCCTCTGGAATGGCTTGATGATGTATTTTGGTAAGAGTGTTAGTAACACTCTTAGTAGCTTTGTTAGGGCCTTGTTTGATTTGAGGGAGTGGGCTTATCTTGGGTTGTAAGGCCTGGGGTATGCCCCTTGAAAATTTGTACATATTTTCTTTTCTTTATGTCATAGTTAATTTACCCAAAAAAAAGTTCTGGGCTCTGGTCTTAATGAGTTCTTGAGGTTGAAGAGGGGTTTCGTTGAGCTTGGCGTTGAAGTCGCAAGGATTATTTCCAGTGTTTTGTTTTGACTCACTTGTATTTCGGTAGCTTTGATTTTTCTCAGATCAGGTACTGTTTCGTATTGAGCATGTAGTTCAGGGATTTTGGACGGTGATCAGTGGGTAGAAGAAGATGATGGATTTACCACGCGCCTCTATGCGAGTGGGCCTTTTTTCAGTTCAAGTATTGGGCGGGTCTTTTGCCGCCAATTCTCAGGGTGCTTTCCAGCTGGGTTCTCTGGTGGGCCCATGTAAAACCTATGGGCGGACAGCTGGAGTCCTGTACTGATGCTTTGTTGTGAGACCCGAATATCCATTTGAGATTTAGCTTCTGGGCGGGTCTTTTGCCCTTATCCGGACCCGCTGCTCCATGTGGCTTAGTCTGGGATCTTTGGGGACCCGCGTGCTTTTATGTGGATTTGATCCCTATTGGGATTATTTGAGATTATGTGGACAAATTTTTATGAATTGTTTGGACTGTCAGTGGAATATTGGGGTTTATTGATTAGTCCTTGGAGAATTTTAAGTTGATTTCTTGCAATGGTGTCCAGGCGGTTTTAATATGGACCAATTTTGTTTGGGGTACGTGGCTTATTGTTGGGCCATGTTTTGTCTTACAGCTGGTTTGGGCCTAGCTTTTGTTTTGGTTTTTGTAATTGTTTTGACTAATTTGAGGACTAATGGACAGTCAGTGGAAAATAAGGGCTTTTAGTGGGCCCCGGAGTATTTTAAGTTGATTAAGTCTTGATTACTTGGATTATTAGGGATAGCGGAGGAATTCCGAAAGGGATGTCAAGTTATGACGGGAACTCTTTGGGTTGCTTTGTAGGTCTCGCTGATGGTTGTTGCGCTTTGATCTGATGGTAGAGTTCTTTTGGGGATGGCTGAGAGGGCTCTTGCTAGTTTCTCCGGTTCTTTCTTGAGTTGGAGGTTTTGGGGCTGATCTGGTTGCTGGCTTCCTCTGGCGTGCTAGGGGCCCATCTACCCTGGCTCCTCTTTGTATCCTGATGATACCTGTTCTTTCTTGATACCTCCTTTGCTGAGTTGATGATTTGGAAGACTATTTGGCTGTGGTTTTGGAGAGCTTATGTAGGGTCTGGCCTTAGGTTGCTCCTTTTAGATCCGATGGTAGAGCATCTCTTTGGGATGGCCTAGAGTGCTCTTGCTGGTCTCTCTAGCTCCTTTCGTGATGATGATAGAGTGGGTTGGCATGTGCTTTATTGTCTTGAGCTGGATTTTCTAGGGCTGATCTACCTGTTGGCTTCCTTTGTCTAGCTAGAGGTCCATCTACCTCTGGCACTTCCTCTTTGCTTTCTGTTGGATCCCGCCTTTCGTAGTGCTTTCTATGTTGGTTTTTCAGCTGGAGGATTGACTAGTTTGATGGGGTGACTTAGGGATCATTCTGCGGTGTTTGCTAGCGATTGGCTCGCTTAGATCCGATGGTAGAGCTTCTCTTGGGGATGGCATGGAATGCTTTTCGCTGGTTTCCCTGGTTTGTGGTCTGGGGTTTCTGGGGCTGATCTGATTGTTCACTTCTGTTGGCTTGCTAGGGGTCCATCTACCTCTGGTACACTCTCCTTGTCTTCTGAGGATCCCTGTTTTCTTAGTTCTTCTCTTTGCTGAGATTTGATCATTGGTGGTTGTCGGTAGAGCTGCTTTGGTATGAGAGGTTTGTGATTCCCGATTGTCTTGCGCTACGTTGGCTATGGTGCTTTAGGTGGGACCGATGGTTGGAGTTGGGTAGGGGCTGGCCTTCTCTCTCTAAGCTGAGGTTTCCTTAGGGCTGTCCCTCTCTAGTGTCATAGTACCGTGGTTGAGAGCCAGTCTGTATCGACCTCCTGAGTCGTCGGGTTTTGTGAGCCTCCTGGCTGGGGTGGTTCTATTGCATGGCTACTACCGAGTTATGGGATCTTTGTGCTATTCGCTCGTCGGTTGGTGCTGCCTCATGACGGCGACTATCGAGGATCTTGCTTTGGTCCTTTCGGCCTTTATCAGCTTCTCTTTGATTATGCTTGATAATACTGGATTACTCTTTCTCATGGAGATGCCGTTCCACAGCGCTCTGTATGAAGGGGTGATTTGAGCTCCTGGTTGCTTAGGTGACGTTGGCTAGGGTATGGTGATGGGTCCGATGGCGGAGTTGGAGTGGTGATGGCCTTCCGTCTCTGGCTGAGGTTTCCTTAGGGCTGACCTATCTCCTATATATTAGCACTGTGGCTGAGGTACCGACTTTCTTTGGCCTCCTAAGCGGCTAGGGTTTTCTCTTCTTCATGACACTTGTAGGCTCTATGACGGTATCTGAGGATGTTGGGTGACCACTTTGTTCTTTTGACTATTTTGGTATTTTAGGTTTATTTCTTTTATTTACTTTGTTACCACGGGAAAAGCGTGGATTTAGTCTGCTAGGCATCCCCCACTAATAGTGGGGGTGGGTTTTTTGTGATTTTAGTCTCCTGTTTTGATAGGTAGAGTTAGCGTTTTGTTAAGCTTGTCAGTGAGTATCTTTAGGTTGTAAAGCCTGGGGAATGCCCCTTGTAAATCTGTATATTTTTTCATTTTTTATGTTACACTTACCTTACCAAAAAAAAAATATATATTTAATTTATTCTTTAGTCAGTTAAGTTAAAAAATTTACATTTTACAAAAAGATACTTTTTTTATGCTAGTGGTAATTACTAAAAAAGAATACTTTTTTCCTATTCATTTCATAATATAAAAGAGTTAATTTTCTTACTACAAATAGCTAAATGATTATTTTTTACACAAAAATTGAGTGAAAATGATTATATAATTACTTCTTATGAATAATGCTTTCATCGGAAGTAGAAAAATAATTATTTTTGAGCAAAAATTAATAGAAATGATGTCAAAATTTTTTGTTGTCAATTATGTGGACATTAATTTTTAATTTAATTATGTAATTAAATTAGATAATTAAGGAATAGATAAAATTAATAATTGAGGGATCAAATAAAAAAAATGAAATTAATCCTAAGTTTTATTATTGAGGTTTTGTTTTTGATTTTTATTTTTTTTTAAACAAGAATATTACATACACATTTTCTTTTTCTTTCACTTAACTAATTAAGGAAATTTAATCTTAGATATTGTTAGCGTCCAGATCTGATCATCCTTGACCCCGTCTCCAAGTGGCTGTTCTTCGTGTCTTCTCCTCCTCGCACGCCGTCGATGATCTACGAAAACAAGGAGTTAGCCTTGGGACACCGGTGTGGTGCCGGCCAAAGACCCTCCGACGATCAAGTCAGTCTCGTTCATACATGTATGAATATAGGGTTCTTTGTGGGTGCCGTGTGAGGAAGGAAGGAAGAGAGTTTAGAGAGAGAGAGAGAGACGTACAGTGAGTTGTAATTAGGTTAGAAAGCTTTCTCTTCCTTACTTTTATAGTTTTTGGGCGTTGCCCTACTTGGAGTGGGTCTTCCCTACAATCAGTTTGGGCTTCTTGGGCCTATTAGGTCAGTGTTATCTCCATTCCCAACAAGAGATATTGAAAAAAAAACCCCTAAAAAATAAGAGAGAGAAAGAGAGAGGAAGAGAGAGAAAAAAAACGTAAAAGAATTGAATTTAAAAAAGTGTAAAAAAAAAGGGATAATCCCAAGTAGTCAATAAAATATAGATTATATATATAATTAATTTCAATTCATGGCTTCGAGAGAGGTACGTACTGAAATAAAAGCTCAAGGTACTATTTTGTCCTGCTAACATTATGCTTTAAATGGGAATGGTTAACACCCTCTTTTGACTATTATACAAATGAAATCATAAATTCAAGAACAAAATAAAACAATTAATCATGTCAAATATAAAGCTAATTTTTCAATGGTTTAAATTTTTTCACAAAAATTTAATTTTTATATAACAAATTATTTTATTTAAGATTTGATTTTTTCTCTTTTTAAGGCAAAATTTTTAATTATTAAATATTAATTCATAAATCTGATATGAACATGTTTATTAATATAACTGTTTATGAGTAAATTAATTTTTCCATTCTTTTTATTTTTTTTTCTATATTTTGTATACTAAATATTTAATTTTCTGGTTGACATATTTGTAAATGAAATAAATACTATCCATAATTAAATAATATAAGTTGGTGAATAATGATTGATAACAGTTCTTTAATTGGCTCAAATCACCTAATAATTATAAATTTTAAGATCAAAAATAGTAAATAGATTATGAAACCTTTTGTTTTTGAATGTTTTGAAAATCTATATTATACATGTTGTTAGAAATATAAGATTAGACCATATTTAATCA
>JAULLE010090567.1:0-13226 GCA_035668155.1 Sarracenia purpurea
GTGTGCTCCAGCCCTCTCATCCATGCTCCAAATGTCCCAAAGCTCCTCTTAGCTAGACCTGAAAAATGTTAGGGTGGCTGAGCCACGGATGTAGGAGAATAGACATAATAAACCACAAAATGATATACAAGTTTGATTATGCAGCAATATAAGTAAAAAGGGTTTTAAAAGTAAAACCATAAACCGTTTTTCTGTAGTCCCAAAACCATGACTGCATAACCCAATTTTTGTATAAAATCTCATTTTGTCCAAAAGCTTTTGAATAAGGTTTATTAGATGAAAAACCAAGTTTTTCTCATTAATCTTAACTTACAACTCCAAGGTAGTCAATAACTACTCTCTACCTAATAATAGGTGTAACTCGTCTCAAGGAGATGGATCTAACTCAAGAAGAGGGGATACGGTTACTGCGTACAATACTGCGTAACCTAAAGCCTACAAAAGGCTCTATTCTCCTTTGTCTATAAGTGATACATGGTGCTACGTGTCCAAAACCACAAAGAATCTAACAAGCTACGATACGTGCAGCTACACCTCATAAACGATACTATGATCATGTACATGTAAATGATGCACACATAAACCTAACCAAGCACCATGTATCATAAAGTAAACAAGTTATGTCCCATATCATAGCTCGTAGACGTTATGCGTACATACTCACCCATGTATCGTAAAGTAGACAAGCTATGTCTCATACCATAGCTCGTAAACTTTACGCTACAAACGCACGCATACCAGAAATGGATCTCGGAGTAACGGACGAGTGTAAACTTGGTTGTGCAGCCCCATGGAACAAATCAACGTGGATCGGAAGGCCCTTGCCATACTCTTACTGCCCCAACCCCCACGGAACGAATCAACGTGGACCGACCTCACGAAACATATCAACGCTAGTCGGAAGGCTTTGACTTCACTCCCCACTCCCCCACAGGTCCCAAAGCTAAAGCACAGATATGTGTAATATCCATCAACAAGGTACACAAACAGTGAACCTAACATCGCAGAAAACCAGGCCATAAATGCCATAATCTCAACAGGGTTCTTGCAACCCAAACAGGTGAATATAATCACCAACGTCTAGCACAAAGACACAAGCGATGTGCTCCAATAGATCACGAGGATCTACACATACATACCCGCAAACATAAAGTGCAAGGGTACCTACTCAGGTCACCTAACAACGGACTTCACAAACCAAAGCTAGGCTATGTAGAAAGGGAGCCTAAAGATCATCCAATTGGTGATCACAAACTAACACCAACGTGCCCACATACGTGTCACAGCTAACGCAACGATATCTACCAAAAGGATATCCTTCACAACACACGTGACTCGACTGCAAACAATAAGGCTATTATAAGGGAGCCAGCACATGTCCAATCACACATTTGAGTCACCGTAATAACAGCTAATGCATGTTAGCCTAAATCTCCTTATTCATCTCAATTAACCCCATGGACCTACAGTCCAATGCATAGGATATTCTAGAGAAGCCAAATAATCTTCATTCTATTACCTAACTTAATCACCAACCACCAAGGCTAACACATGTAAGCCTAAGGATCTACAAGGTCTCCGACTATAGTCCAACAAAATATACGTACATTTTAATGGGTTTGGAGTCAAATCACATCTTACTCCGCGTGACCAATACAAGTTTCAGACTATTAAGCCATCCAACATAACTCAAGTATAACGGAGGTTAGAGTTCACCAAACACATAGGCTATAAGCAAGGGAGTCTAGGCATTCTCATATTCCCCACCATGAATTCAATATACCAAATTGTCCAATCCTCAGGTGATGATACATGGTTCTAGCATATAGTCAAAATTTCCCAACACATGTACCACTACTTTCATAAAAATCTTCAAATTCCGAATTCTAATTGACAATACTCTAGTTACTTCAATGATTTTCTCTTTGAAATCTCAACTTATACTCTTGACTCATACTTCTAACAATTCTCAAAGTGTAGAGACATATCATTGTCATCATAGTTTTCAAAGTTTTCTTAATAAGCTTCAATCTCATGGTTAACCTCTAATTTAACAAGTCTCGAATTTGCTTCTTATGTCCGCATTTTAAATTTCCTTTATTTATATCCTTATAATAGGATTTTCAATAACATGCTTAGTTCCTCATTCTAAATTCCATAGTTCGGACCCAATATAACTTCCAACAATTTGATAACTAACATATTCTCAAACATACATAAACTCCTAGACTTAAAGAATTTAACTAGAACCCCTTATTATCACCGAGATCAATAGGGCATTAACACAATAATCCGAATTCGGTTTCGTCCAAAATTCAATCATAGGTCATGTTCTAAGCCTAGGTCATATAATCGAAGTTAATTTCTAAGAATTACTTCAATGAAATCGAAAATCCAAAGTTGGTCCTAAAATACCCAAAACAAACCCTAGTTGGTCCAAATCGAAACCAATCATTCTATGGCATCTCTAGCAAGCTAAGAATAATTATCACATTATTCTAAGGCTTGTTCCATCCGTTAACATCCATTAATTACAAGATTGAAGCAAAAAAATAAAGAAAAATAGTTTCGGACCAAACGGGTCTGCCGAAACCCTAGGTTTCGGTTGATCATTGAAATGTAGAAAGTGACACACTCTATATCGATAGATAAGTTTAAAATGACTAAAAACCTACCTCTGTGGAAGAAATTGCAAGAAATCAAACTGATTTGTGGAGAAATCGAGCCGGCAAACCCAACGGAGCCGTGTCGCCCCTGTTCTCTTCCGCCTCTGTTTTTCATGATCGTCGACGTTGGTAGCGGCGCGACGGAGGTCGACGGTGCTCGGCGGTGGCTGGCAAACCTCCTCATCCGGTTGTCTTCCCCGATCTCCCTCTCTCGCTGCGTTTTCTTCCCCTCTCGCGAGAAGCATTCGGCTTCTCTGTTCTGTGTGTTTGCGCCTTGTGCGCGTGTTTGGCTAAAGTTTATTCTTTTTATTTTTTTTATTTTTTTGAAGGAGAATAAAAATAAATAAATAAAAATGTATATATTTTAATAAAACCTTGTATTTAGATCAAATACATCCCAAACATATAACAAAATAAATTTTATTATCCGACAAAAAAAAATTCACTTTCCGAGGCAAAAACAGGTTACCCAAAAATCCTTTTAATTTAAATTAAATATTTAATAAAATAGGTAGAGGTATTACATCTTGGTGTCGACTCGTTTCACTTTGGTGTCGACTCAACTAGATCTACAAATCCAGAGAGGAGTGCCTTGTGTCGACTCATTGTTTAAGCTTCGAAAATCCTGGAATGGTAATATCTTGGTGTCGACTCAAATGTTCTTGGTGTCAACACTTCTGAGCTTCATGATCCGCAATGAGCTTTGTGTCCACTCTTGTCTTCATGATGTCGACACTACTGAAACTACAGGAGCCTTCAAATTTTGTGTCGATCCAACCTTCACTGGTGTTGATACAAGAGCTTTAAAAATTAGAAGGAACCACTATGTGTCTCGACTCAAATGTCCGTTGTGTCGACACTTCCTCTGTTACTTTAGAAGCTTCAGTCCTCTGGTGTTGGCACAGAACTGATTGTGTTGGCTCAAACCTTGATACACTTATACTTCAATTTTTAGTGCCTTCTAATCCTGAAAATACTTTCTTGTGCATAATAAACTCAATAGTAATCATCAAATTAATATGTTGTTATTTTCAAAATCGAAATTAGAATTTGATTGAACAACTCTTGGGTTAATAGATACCATATTCTAGTTAAGGCTTGGTATGTCCGATGGTGAAAGTTTGAAAAGCTCGTATCTTATTTTAGTTAGGACATGATGTGTTCGACGGTGAAAGTTCAGAAAGCTCGTATCTTACTCCAGTTAGGGCACGATGTGTCTGATAGTGAAAGTCCAAAACGCTCATATCTTATTCCAGTTAGGGCATGCGATGTCCGACGGTAAAAGCCCGGAAAGGGTGTGTACGTGAGTGTGTGTCACCTACGGGTGGTGTGTGTGTATGATTGGTTATGGGTGTGTGTGTGGGTTGAAAAGTTGGACAAATAAAAATGCTTTTTATGTAAAATTAGTTATGCGAATCGGTTTTCATAAAGAAAAGAAAATGGAAAACATTTGAGCTATACCACTTATGTGCATTCGCATAATCAACATCCCATATCATATCATTGTTCTTGTTTAGTTTATTATCCTATGAGCCTTAACTCATGTTGTTATATAACAATGTTTTTAGGTGATAACAGGAAGAAGATTGTAGATTGACATCTTTATGCTTGTTTCTCCCAATCCCCGGTTGGATTTAGGAGCTTTTTAGGATATACATTGAGATTATATTCTTTTTCCCTCTTATTTTGGATGAAAGTAATTATTGTTATTTACACCTATTTTCATTTGGATGGATGGTTGTAAGGCCTAATTCATATCTTGCATGCTTGGAGAGGGCTTTTGGGATTTGCAGGGCTACATTAGTGTTGTCTATGGTTTCTTCTAGTTAACTTTTATGCACACTTGGTCTGGATTTTCTGACTTTAAACATGGGAATGTATGGTTCAAAGTATGGTTTGAATGCTTGATGGAGTTTTATACACATTTTCGGTACTTGTTTATCATGTACAAAACAAACCATTAGTGCTTAAAACAAACCAATTCTTGTAAAATTTTTCTAAAAATTAGGGTTTTGGAGTTTGATTTAAGTATATTTTGACACTTTAAAATGTACCATTTGATACGTTTTGGGTATTTCAAAAAGTGGTTTAATTCTAAGCTTGAACTCACTTTAAATCTTGTGTTTTATTCTTTAAAATAAGGATTTTTTTGGAATAAAATGTTACTTTAATTTGTAAAAGAGAGCTTTTGAAATAATTATATTGTTTAATTTATTGTTCAAAGTTTAGGATGTGACACAAACCCTAGCTCGAGTCGAGGTACCGAGCCCGATTCTCGATTTCTCTATCAAACCCTAGCTCAAGTCTAGGTGTTGAGCCCAGCTCTCGATTTCAGTAGAAACTCTAGCTCAAGTCTGGGTGCCAAGCCCAGCTCTTGGTTTCAGCTGAAACCCTTTCTAAAGTCTATATGTCAAGCCCAGTTCCCTTTTTCAACAGAAATCCTAGCTCAAGTCTAGGTCTAATCCCAGTTCTCGGCTTTCAACAAAATTTCTAGCTTCAGTCTAGGTGCCCGTCTCAATTATCGATTTCTCTATCAAACACTAGCTCAAGTCTAGGTGTCGAGCCCAACTCTCGATCTCAGCAAAAGTCCTAGCTCCAGTCTAGGCGTTGATTATGATTATCGATCAAAACTTATCGCGGTTCCACAATATCAATGACATCCATGACTACTAAGCCTTTTACCCATGATTTGAGATACATAAAACTTCCACGTCCTTCTAAGAAAGAACATAGAAGTTTGGGGCTATTGTAAAGGGAAAAAAATATCTCTCTATATCTCTAAATATCTTATCAAAATACCTATCAAAATATCTCATCTCAAAATATCTTGGGCTTCTTCTCCTCCTATATATAGGGAGGTAGGTCTTGGAGGTAATCTCTCTCCGTTTTTTATACAACACTTTCTCTTTCTAAAAGGCCGAACTAAATTGGGTATCGGAGGGCCTCCGTCGACAACCAGTCGGGGGCTTTTTGCAGGTATCCAGGGCTATAGCATCAGGAGATCATCGACGTCATCCTTCTTGTTCAAGCTCCTCTCCATCAATTTAGGAAACAAATGTAATATTATTTAAGTTCCGTTATCTTTATAAAAAATGGATATGTTTAATAAAAACTCATGATACGTTTAAAAAATATAAAAAATTATGCAAAACATAAAAGGCTAAAAGTTTATGAGTTGAAAAGTCTTTTTGGGATTTAAATTGAAAGACAAAAAATTGACATTAATATAAATTTAAACTAGTTCCCAAATGAGATTTTAGCTTTCTATATATTTAAGGACGTAACAAAAAAATATTTTAAGCAGAACAATATATAAAGCCGGTCTTATGTTTTATGGGCTTGAAGCCTAATTTTATGATAGGACGTTTTATATATCCACGATTTAAAATTTAAAAATAAAAATTATTTATTGAAAAGTTGTTTTAAATTTTTTTTAAAAATATACATATAATAACAATGTGTTTGATTTTTCTTTGAAAATTAAAATTAGGGGTGTACATAGGTCAGTGCGATGCGATTTTAGTGATAATCTGTTAACCACATTATGTACAACTGTATAAAAGATTTCAACCCACCACAGAACCACCCATTTTATTAAACCGACAAATTATATAATTTTTTGATAGTTTTGCAATGGCGAATTAGACAGATTGGCGATTTAAAAGTTATTGAAAAATATTTTAATCCATGTTACGCACAATTGCACATTACATTACATCCAAATAAGAATTCTCGGGGAAAAAAACTAAATTAAAAATATACAAATACCACTACGACATAGTCATTTTAGTGTATTTGATAAAATTGCCCAAATCTTGATATACAAGTATGAAATATCCATAGGTTTTCAATTGACAAAAGGAAAAAAAAAAGCTTAAAGATCAACAAAGAAAAAGAAACAGCAAGGTTGCAAGTTACTAAAAAATAATAATTGGATTGAGTTAATCAACAAAGAAACTATGAGAATGCCTCAATCAATAAACAAACTGCTTGATAATGCTTTTAGGAAATTATATTTAAACATGTTCTTAGTTGACATTTGTCCAAATAAAGATCAATAAAGATAAGATATTCAACAAAATTGACTAATTACATAATCGATTAATCGTAGAGAGAGAGAGAGGGAGAGAGAGAGAACCTACTAGGTAAAATGACTATTTTTAAAAATTAGTAGTGAAGCATATTAGCAGGCATGGTGGTTTATATGACGTGTGGAATTTGTGAAACTGCCACCCATAACAATCCGTTTATATAATGTATGACCCGTCCAATTTGCTATAATTTTTTTTAAACAACCTTAATAGGTCAGTGCAGAGCGGACGGATACAGAGCGGTTGAGTAGGTTGGACGAATTATTGCACAATCCTAATTAAAATTTTATAAAACTTCAAAATACTAGATGAATGTTAATGTCCCACCCTGACCTTCCACACTAGTCTCCTCACCCGTGTTGGTCCCCTTGGAGTTAATTCTAGAGTTAACACTAGGCCACTTGAATATATTTTCATACTTTTACTACACTTAGGAAGATTAAAAACTTCTGAAATTAAACCTTCAAAATTACACATTCATACTTTAGATTTGGGCGATGAAAACCCTTCATTTTATCTTCCCAATCGAGCCCAAAACATCTTTTGAAAGCCCCATTTTTATATAAAAGGGCTAAGAATCAGAACCACTAGAGACCGCTCGAGCGATCGCACCTTCGCTCGAGCGGTATGTGCAGACAGGCGATTCCTACCTTGTTTCCTGAACTGAAATTTTGTTTAAAAACAAGTTTCTCCAACATCTTAAGGATCAAAGTCCAACTCTATAAGTGTTTCACATGTCTATAAGTGTAAAAGAATTCAAACTCCTTAGGATTGGGTTCCTAAGACTCGAATATCATATGAAACATCATCAAACTTGAACAAAATTTACAAGTATTTTGTTTGGAAAAGATTCAAGTTCATTTTTACAATTTCATGATCCTTCTTTAGGCGACGTTTTTGCATCCCAGTTTAATAGCAATAAAAGCATTCATCCATGATATCAGAATTAGACAACGTAAATATTTAACAACCATTTTCACTAATAGTAATATGTTCAATCCCAAATGAACCAAAAAATAAATAAATATGCTCATCGTGTCACACCCTGACCTTCTACACTAGTCTCATCACACATACTAGTCCCCTTAAAATCAATTTTAGAATTAACTCTTAGTCACTTTAAAATATCTGGTACTTTGCTACCCTTAGAAAGATTAAAACCTTCTCAAATTAAGCCTTCCAATTTAAACATTTATATTACCGATTTTTGAAGATTAAACCATTCAGTATATCTCTCAAACCAAGCCCAAAGTATCTTTTTAAAACCCTATCTTTTTATAAAATAAGGTGAGAATCAAAACCAGCAGAGATCGCTCGAGCGGTCACACCACTGCTCGAGTGGTAGGTGCAGATAGGCGGTTCCTATACTGTTTCCTGCAACATAAATTTTGTTTCAAAACAAGTTTTTCAACACCTTAATGATCAAACCAAACTGCACAAATGTTTTTCCAATCTGTAAATGTAAAGGAATTGAAACTTCTCCAAATTTGACTGATAAGACCAGTAAATTTTAAGGAAAACATCGTCAAAGTTTAACCAACTTTACAAGTATATCGGTTGGAAAGATTCAAGTTCATATTTACAACTTCAGGATTTTGTTTAAGCAACGTTTTCACAACCCAATTCTAAAGTATTAAAAGTATTCAACCATAACTTGAAAACTAGGTGATGCGCGTCGTCTCGCAATCAAGTTTATACCAAGATTTACACTAACAGGAAGCTAGTGGTAAGTCAGGATCATTCCCACGAGGATTATTTGGCAAACAAAAATATTTTCCAATTATTTAATCACAAAAATATTCTAATTTAATTAGAAAACAATTCTTTGATTTTTATAAATAAAAAGAATATCTTTTAATCAATTCTACTTCTAGCTGTAGTAAGTTAACAGATAAAATAAAGAGTTAACTTGGAGAAAGAATCTACCTCGGGTTAGAATCCATATTTGTTTAGTATTCTAGTT
The DNA here is from genome assembly GCA_035668155.1 of Sarracenia purpurea. Lineage (NCBI taxonomy): Eukaryota > Viridiplantae > Streptophyta > Magnoliopsida > Ericales > Sarraceniaceae > Sarracenia > Sarracenia purpurea. The sequence goes on from JAULLE010090567.1 coordinate 8,721, forward strand.
TCAATTAATTTCTTATTTTATTTAGCCTTTATCAGATTCAAATCCTACTATGACATGGCCAGTATGGAATTCAAGAAAAATAGATTTACATACATACAAGACATATTCTGTCTAAGACATTGGCACAGACTATCTGGAGCATAATCCGTCTCGTCAATAGCGTAAAATATCTTATGTCTACAATTAAAAATCCCGAATATCAAATAAGGCATACCCTATCGAAGATTATAGCACGGATCGTCCGGGGTACAACTCGTCTTATCCATGTCATAGAATATCTCATGTTTAGTCTTCGATTAACAAATAAAGCACAATTATACAACACACATTTAATTTAATCATAGAAAGATTAAATGAAATATTAATTAAATTTGAAAAAGTATATTTTTCCAATGATCAAATATATCATGGAATAAAATAGTTACATAACGAATCCAAATAAAGATGCTAAAATAAAATAATAAAATTAATCTACTCATAAAATACCAAACTCAGGCTTCATCAGAACCCGGAGTAGACAAAGGACCTTAGCCACGCATGGTCAGGGTAGAAACCATCCTCGAGTTGATGTCGGCTATCGTCGGCAGCTCCTCGTCGAGGATCGGACCTTCTAGTACTGGCTCGGAGGGGTAAGAAGTGTACTTTTAGATAAGTAGGGGGTTTTCGTCACTGGACTCTGATGTTAGAAATGAGGGGGATCGGGGTCTATTTATAGATTTCTATAAGTTGGAGTCCTTCTCGAATTAAAAGTTGATGGCACGAAGTGTCCGGACGGAATCGACGAGTCTATACGGTAATGGCGACAAGGGTTTGGACGGGAATGGATAGACCAGACGGTTTTAGCGATGTAAGTCCTGACTGTAATGACCTTGTGTCGCGACGGTTGTGGCGCTGAGAGTCCGGATGGTTATGAATAGTTCGGACGGTTTGATGCTGGTCTTGGACTTTTCTTTAGTTTTCAGTCTTGTTTCATTTGTTTGCTTATTTTGTTGCTGTTTTGTTGTCGTTTTATGTTTTCTCACCAAAACATTTCTAATCACATAAAACACTACGAAAATACAATATTAGATAACATCTCGGAGCTCACCTAGTTTGAATAACGGGATTAAATTATCACTTTTGAGTGTCGATCATAGGCTCAAAATTTGATATGTTTGAACTTCCAACACTTAAAAAGTTATTTGATTTTAAGGCCTTCGAATCCTGAAAGTTCTTACTTATGCACAATCAAATATTAGTAATCATCAAATCAATATGGTTTTATTGTTAAAATCGAAATTGGAGCTTGATTGAACAACCCTTGGGCTAACAAATCTAATAACCCAAAGAGATATCCCATAAACAACCCTTAAGCCTAAACCAAATATCAATCATGTGTTGAAGATTAACCCTTTTTCAAATCAATTTCAAAAGTCCAAGTTTCATTAACTTAAAATAAACCAATTTAACTTTCATCTTGATAAAAGGAGATAAAAAAAGAAGAGTTTACTTAGCTTTTAAGAGAATCACCAAACAAGCTCCAAAAATCCAACTTGGAACGACATTTTATAGAAACTAGGACATATGAGAAATGAGCTTAATTGACCCTCCAATAATACCCATGGCCTCATGTGCATACATCCAATGTTATAGCATCACTGCTTTACAAATAATTCTAAATCCATACATGACTGAAGTACAACAAATTAATTTGATTACATTCCCATATCTTAAAGATTTACATTTCTCATAATCCTAAAAAAAACACAAAAGCTAGGCCTTTAAAACCGGCATGCTAATCTGCCACTTTCTTTCCGTTATAACCTGAAATGTTGTTAGAACAATATGAGCTAAAACTTGTAAGATAAAAGACTAGGCATGAGCAATAATATGGAATACGAGGATGGTTATACGAATACACGTCCGTTATATAAGAAAATCTCCATTTTTCTTACCTTTTTGGGAAAACCCAAGCGCATAATCGATTTTCATTCAAAATAATTCCATATTTCAATAATCCACAACTTTATTTCTATCTACCAACTTTCTCATTCTTAGAAAAACACACACACCCATGCATCATATACTTTTCAGACTTTCACCGTCGGGGACCGAGGGCCCTAACTGAAGTTTAATACAAGATTTTAGGACTTCCACTATCGGACACTGTGTGCCCTAACTAGAATTCAATACAAGATTTTTGGAATTTCACCATCAGACACTACATGCCCTAACTAGAATCTAATACAAGATTTCCAGACTAATTAGAGATCAATACAAAATTTCAGGACTTTCACCATCGGGCACTGGGTGCCCTAACTAGAATTCAATAAAAGATTTCTAATATCATCTGTTAGTAAATTGGCTATTTTCGGGTTAGGAACAAAACCATTGTGTCTGCACATTTAATTTTGGCTTTGGGGCTTCAGGTGCTTGTGTCTAGGTCCTCTGTCTAATTCACAATCAGCAAACACACTCTGAATCTGATACAAGATATATGGCACCCACTACACACACCCTTATGCATATTTTCTTGATTATATCATATGCTTTATGTTGGTTTTATTTTCTAGCTGCCTTAGAGAATTTATGGTTGTACCATAAATTCTGAGCATATGTGCCCAAAAGGGGCACGAACATCTTCGAGCACCTTCGAGCGCTCGAGCGACATCGAGCGGCCAATATTATTTGTGTCTTTCTTATTTAGCCGAGAGTTGAGATATTAAAGCACTCGTATAGCACCCGTAGTGCACTTGAGTGCATCTAATTTAATATCTCGTTTCCTTTGCCAAGAGTTGGGGACTTGTGGCGCATGTAGAATGCTCGTAGAGCGCTCAAGTGCTCCATTAGACATATGTCCAATTCTCATTGGCGCGGGCAGGAAATCATACCAATTCTTAATAGCACCCAAAGAGTGCTCGAGTGCCGGTGTGTTTTTCTATATAAACACATTTAACAACAGCTAAGGTTGAGCCTTTTCATTTTAAAGAACTAATTGTGTTTTTGCTCCAACCATGCCTTCTCTTTAGATCTCCCTTCACCCTTATGCTTCTCTTTCACCATTGAAGCTTAGTGTGGGTGCTATCAAGGTATTTATTAATCCACTATGGATTGTATGCTTCAATACCTTGTTTTATCCATTCATCAATCATCTCATACACACACCTTTCATCACTAAAAATACATCTAGTCGATGTGACTCGGAGTCGTCGTTGATATGGAGATCAGAAGTGGCTCCCGTAGACACTACAGGGTCATGGAAAGCGCTCGGGGAGCTGCGTCAACAATACCGGAGTTAGGCGTCTATGGGGTATATGGGTATAAGTCATTTTCTTGTATTTTGATAACCTTCTTGGTTTATTGTAAAATTTATTTGTGTATTGGTGCCATGGTTATCATCTCGAGGATTTAACTTGGGACTTTCACGTAAAATTATGTGTGCTATTTTTGTGGTTGTTATTGGATTGGGAAATTTTTTGTGTTGCCAATTGTACCAACTTACCGATTTGTTAGGGTTAAAAATTAAATCTTACGCTAATCGGATTAATTTATAATTGTATCGACGTTAAACCTATTCACCCCCTAGGTTTATCTAAGTAGTTTGTAGCTAACATTCATTTGGTATCAGAGCAAGGTTCTCAATTTTAGGTCTAACCATCTGAGTTGATCCTGTAGCTACCAATAACCCCGAGTTTGACGGCTCTAATTATCTCTACTAGAAAGCTAAAATGAGGGATTTCCTTAACTCCATTGGGATACGTGTTTGGAGGTTCGTTCTACATGGCTATGAATTGCACAAAATCGAAGATGCCACCAACTCATGAAACTTGGGAGAAAATTGAATCTGAATGGATGACCATGGATAATTGTTGTGCAGAGTATAACTACAAAGCACTTGGCGCACTACACAACGCCTTGGGTTCTAGTGAATTCTGTAGGATTTAACACTGTGAGATGGCCAATGAGGCTTGAGATATTCTCCAAGTCACTCACGAGGGTGTTAGGGTAGTATACTTGAAAGCCATGCTTTAATGTAATTCATTATCTGGGATCCCTGGAATATTAATGAGAAACAATTGAGATGGTTTGCATATTCAGTTTCATATTTATTGTATGTATGATGTATATATGCAATATCCGTATATTTTGTCCAGTATTTGACTCATCCCAAGAAGTGGGAAAGATTGGGTCAAAGGTTCTGACAAATATATACAAGTGGGCTCACAACCACAATGGATCCGGACGATCCATTGGTATGGTTGTAGCACATCGTTATATTTGCTGATCTTGGCTAGTTCGATTGAATCAAATTCTGGTCTTGGAATTTGATGTCCGAGCTCGATGTGTTAGTACACTGGAAGTATATTTTGTAGGATCATTAGGATGATCAATTCTATTCTAACCATATGAATTAATTCACATCCTATATTATCATGGATTGCACGTATTCTTAATCCCGACGTGATTGATCGAATCATGTTCAGATAATGTGCAGTACTTTGAGTCACCAATGGCTGAGATTTCTAT
>JAULLE010092744.1:0-13203 GCA_035668155.1 Sarracenia purpurea
ATACATCATATAAGAAATAAATATGAAACCGAGTATACATATCCTCTCAATAGATTCTCATTAATATTCCCGGGATCTCGGATAGTAAAATACCCAAAAGCATGGCTTTTGAGTATACAATGCTAACACACCGCAAAATAATATTCCTGAAGTTCTAGAACCATTGGTTCAATTCTACGACCTTGAATCAAGATCGAATTTTAATTCGTTTAAAAAGTTAAAGTGATTTTTCAAAAATCTCAAAGGAATTAAATTTAAAACTCGGTTTAAATTAAAATTCGAAATTGAAACGGTTCATACCATTACAAGTATAATTTAGGTGAAATTGTTGAAATGAATCATGTAGTAATTGGAGCACGATATCAATTTTGGATTCTACATCAATTTTAGCTTCAAGGCCCTCCAGCTTGTTAAGAAGACCAATCATCTTCAAAATGTTGTCCCTCACCGGTGTACCCTCCATCATCATTGTGTTCATGAGGGCTCTCATGGAAATCTGCCTAGCTGTCTGACCTTCATCACCAAACATCTCTGTAAGGTTGATCATGATCTCAAGTACAGATGTCATGTCTGATGTTGGGTTTGCAGTGCATCTGATATGGATGCCAACGTGTAGCAGCTAGCAATGCGATCAATCTGTTTCCACTTCTCGTAGGCCTGGACCACTTGTTCAGAGGATCCACTATAAGGAGTGGGAGGAAATGGGTCATATAACATAAACCTATAGTCGTCAGAATTTAGAACTATATTTAGCTTTTGTTTCCATGCTATAATGTTAGGTTTAGTATACTTATGTTCTTTGAGAATTGCTGCAAGTGGATTGAGTGATCCATTACTAAGTCCAGAGAAACAAAAGGGAGAATTTTTCAATTCTTTGAAAAAATTTAGGGTCTCTCAACCTTTTAATTTTAAAAGAATTATTGGCAGCCTAAATTCTTTATGATTATGCAGGCCACTTAGTATGGATGTCTAGTAATCAATCATGCCTCGACATACATGCTAGTCTATTAATTTTCACCTGGAAAATATGACAACAAAATTCATTCGTCCAAAGTCACACTAGCCGATTATGCCACGTAGTGTGGACGTTTAACAGTTAACGAATAAATAACTAACATGCTTTTATTTCCTAATATATTCAAAGTAATTAAATAGCCAATTACGTTTCGTCCCAACAAATAAAAACGGTGACTCCTTGGGGAGGATATTTTTATCCACGGGTTAAATGTAAAACCATCACACCCAATTTGAAAATCTTGTTTCAAAGCCCCTAGGTCATGTGTGTGCGAACCCTACTTTGCACTACTTTTCAAATTTACTCACTTCGGAGATTCGTGCCAGAGATGCCATGATTATAACCCTTCCTTAGGGAGACCGATCAAGCTGGCATACGAGGTATAATCATATCTCTAACGAACGTGCGATGCGGACTGTAGGACTTATTCGTGACTAAACCCTTCTCCCACTTAATATTTTAAAATGAGGATTTTCTTTTTATTTATTTTAAAACATAAAATATATTTTATTTCCCGATTAAATTTTTTTATTTTAATCAATTAAAACATTCCTTGTTTAATTCTATTAAAATAAACAAAAATGTTTCCTTATTTAATTTTGTGAAAGAAATTAATTATCTGGATTTTATAAAAAAATTCTGTAATTAATTTTCCACATAACGTAAAAATTAAATAAATTAATTATCTATTTATTGTATCGTTTTAAAAATTACTTGGATAATTTAATTTATAAAAACTATTTTTCCTAATATACCCTAGAATATTTAATCCATGCGTAAAAGAAAAATAATTAAAATAAAAAAACCATCCACGTAATTAAATAAAACAAATAATTAAATAATTAAATAAATGACAAATTAAATTAATTAAATCGTTACGATCCAGTACATCCGTTTAATCTTTTGGAGAGCATTCAAGTGTGCTTGAAGCCTAATGACTCAATTCGGAACGGTTCCCACACGTCGGAATCGAGACATGCGCCAGGTCATACGCGAGAAGGTCATTGGCTGGTCTCCCCTCAACACATGGACTCTTGAAATCATCATTTGGCCTTTTCATGAAAAATGAGACGAGACATTTTTTATGGCCACGTCTTCGTCAAACCATTTTTTTTTAAACTTCCGCTACGCTGACTCTAACAGTTGCCTCCACTTCAAGCTGTATCGAATGGATGTGAAGATTGCCTTCCTCAATGGTGATATTAAAGAAGAGGTGTACGCGGAACAACCTAGTAGTTTCAAGGATCCTCACCATCCTCATCATGTTTCTCGCTTGCGAAAGGTTCCTTACGAGTTGAAACAAGCCCCATGCGCTTGGTACAAAAGGCTTACCGATCAACTCCTAAATTCAGGCTTCGTCCATGGAGGAGTTGATCATACATTGTTCATCTAAAAGGATGAGCACAATTTACATGTCGCTCAAATTTATATTGATGACATTGTTTTTAGGTCCACATTCGATAACCTTTCACACCATTTTGGTGCTCAAATGAGCCATGTATTCCAAATGAGTAATGTTGGAGAACTCAGCTACTTTTTGGGCTTTTATGTTTGACAACTGTCTGATGGGATCTTCATTTCCTAATCTACTTATTCCCTTGATATTGTCAAGAAGTTCAGCTTTGAGTCAGCTAAACCGGTGTGCACTCCAATGAGCACCAGTATTAAGCTAGACGAAGACTAGTGGAGTTGATGTTGACCCCATGCTTTACCATAACATGATTAGAAGTCTCCTATATCTTACGGCTAGCAACCCCGATCTATCTTTTACTGTTGGGGTATGTGCTCGGTTCCAAGCCTCTCCTAAGGAGTCTCATCTCGTTCCGGTCAAGCGGATAATCTATTATTTGAAGGGGACCTCTGATATTGGGCTTTGATATCCACATGATACCACTTCCAACCTTGTCGCTTACTCGGATGCCGATTGGGGGTGGTAATGTAGACGACCGAAAATGTACTTCTGGTGGATGCTTCTACATGGGAAACTTCTTAGTGGCTTTCTACAGCAAGAAGAAAAATTATGTTTCCCTATCTACCGTCGAGGCAGAATATATTACGACTGGTAGTTGTTGCACCCAACTGCTCTGGATGAGGCAAATGCTGCAAGATTGTGGCCGGCTCAAAATACCATTATTGTGTAATATGACAACACCAGCACCATCTATATTTTTAAAAATCCGGTTCAACATTCTCGTACCAAGTACATTGACGTCCATCATCGCTTCATTTGGGATCTTGTTGATGATGGAGTTTTCTCATTGTCTTTCATTTCGACCTTTGACCAAAAGGTCGACATTTTTACTAAGCCTCATGATATTTCTCGATTTGAGTCACTTAAAATGTCTATAGGGTTAGTGTCCATTTCATAGGATGTGCTTTCCATGCCGCTTCATCGTCGCATCCAAATGCAAATTACCTTGAATTTTCATGATGTTATTATTTTCTTTTGGGTTTCACAATTACTCGAACCAAGTTTTTCAGATTTCTTGCATGATTTCTATACCAGTAATTTTATTTGCCGAGCTTTATCTTGTACAGTGAGCTAGTCTATGCACTTATACAAGCCTCAAAGTGTCCTTTGGTTATGTTTTTCTGTCATGGGTTTGGTGTTCATGTTTTTCGTTTTCCTCAAGTGTTTCATCTCTATGTGCACTACCTTGAGAGGTTATGAGAGAATTTACATATACTCTTTATATTTATTTTATCCTTTCACTATTGCATGCTTGTGTGGTTGTCTTGCATATTTTAATCGTGAAGAAGTTGCAAGACCACTATCTCTCTTGTCCAGAAAAATTACTTGATGAATTTTCATGTGATTTGGAATTTCCTCTTTCTCATGCAATTCAGCTTGGAGTCATACCTCGAGTCGATAATCATTTTAATCTATCTATTCACACACACTCATTGGGAGTCTAATGCTTGTAAGTCACAAGTTCGTTTTATATCTAGTCATTATGTTATGATCATTCGGTCCTTGATTTAGATTGACCTATGTTTGTTGTTTACCTTTAGATCCTTTCCCTTGCTTTGTTCTGCTATTGTAGGTGTAAATCATTACTCTGTGTGAGTAACTGCCTACGTTTGGTGTAAGTTGTTGTTCTTGTGTCCCTCTCGACAACACAAAAAAAGTTTATTATACCTATTTTTATGCATCACAATTATCACATATAAAAATTTTAAAGTGTGTTTTTGGCCATATTATAGCTTGGGTTATAAATAGGAAAGAGTTCACATGTATGTCTCTTGATTAACAAGATCAAGGTTTGTGCTTATGTCTTAATGTCCAAACATTTTGGGTTTGCCTTCTAAGTTCAAGCCGATGACTCATTCCCTTATGATAGGATTTGATTATGTCGTGTGGTTTGTCAAGCACCTTGCTCCTCGCACCGAGTTCACTATTCACTTTCAATAGAGAGTTGACATAAACTATTTACAGTTGAGTTGATTCTTGTAAAACTGCATATTGATACGTATTCTATCGATTTTTCATGCTCATTCCTCATGTTCCATGTGCTTAAGAGTGGTGTTTTCTTGGAACTTATCTCACCTTCGTGATTAAAATAAGCAATTTTACTATGTATGTTGTGTATTTATTTTTACACGTTTTCCTCTTTTTGCTGAGATTGGGTTAAAGGGGAGAGAGTATTTATGTGAGTCATTGACTCAATTTTGGGGTTGGTAAAGTCTGGGGGTTATCTTTTTCGAGTGTATTTTTTCCACTAAGCCAACACTTAGTTTATTCAAAAATCACTTCCAGTGTGTTGTGCTCGCAAAGCACCCGAAGCTCGCTCGAGCACCTTCGTGAATATCAAGGTATAAATCCTTCCTTAACTACTTCTCAGCTACCCCGTTTATAACTTTGCCTCTCTCGCTTTATAAATCTTTCTCTCCGGTGTTCCTCTCCTCATTTGTGTGAGTGTTTTCTCTCTCCCTTCCCGTGAGCTGTGAGCCAATCCCCTCCGCAGTGTCTCCCATAGAGTCTCCTCCCTCTTTATCTGGGAGATCACGTATCTCCTTTATTTATGGTCCTCCAGGCGAGTCTTCCATAGCCCTCATAGTCAACCACCTTGAACAGTTGACTGTCCATATGGACACCCGAATCATTGGTCTTGAACGTCGATATCATGTTGTGGTGTTGTAACTCCACAATATACATAATAGACATGCAAGCCTCCGCAGGGAATTAGTGAATGGAAAAGAGCACCTCAAGCGTCAAATCTCCTCTCTCCAGCACTCCCTCAATACTGTTCACTCACTCGTCCCTAAGCTTCATGCGCGACCTATGTCTGGTCTTGCTCAGCGCAATGACAACATTGATTACCCTGCTCCATAGACGGGGTAGCCAGCCTTCCCATTGCTTTTATAGGACAAAAAGGTGGAGAATATTTGTCAACTCGACTACTAATAGTTAGTCATTTATGTGTGAGGCTTGTGTATTGCCTTTCTAGTCGTGTCTTAGACATTCATGGCATTTAGACAGGTTGGTCTTCTACATGTATTAACAACGTTCTGTTCGACATATCTTATGCATGATTATTTACACCTAAATTTTTTCCCTGCCTAGTTTACTCTGACCTCGTAGTTATGTTTTTATTGTTATACCATAATTATTCCTTACATTGGTATTTGAGCCTTTTTGTGTAGTGAGTAGGTTCATGTTGTTTCTGCAAGCCATGCAAGTTTAGTATAGGTCTACGAGCGTATGTGAGTTGATGGTTCTCATGTATTGTCATAGTTCCTTTTCCTTGTATAGGCTTGTGTATTTTTAATTGTTTTGTCTCGGAAATGCCAAAGGGGAGATTGTTAGTATTTTGGAAATTTCCAAGTTGAGTACAAGATCATTGTGTCTGCACCTTTAATTTTGGGTTTGGGGTTTCGACTATTTGTGTCTAGATCCTATATCCAATTCACAATCCACTGACCCGCTTCGAGTTCGGTACAATATATATGGCACCCACTACACACACCCATATGCATTTTTCATTCATTTTATCATATGCTTTATGTAGGTTATATTTTTACCTTCCTTATAGAACTTATGTTTATAACATGAATTCTAGGCACTGGCGCCCGAATGCGGCATGAGCACCTTCGAGCACTCTTTGAGCTCTCGAGCGACCAATTTATTTGTGCCTTTCTCATTTAACCGAGAGTTAAGATATTAAAGCACCCGTAGAGCGCCCGTAGTGCGCTCAAGCATCTCTGATTTAATATCTCATTTCCTTTTGACGAGAGTTAGGGATTTGTGGTGCCCCTAGTGCACCCGTAGTGCGCTTATGCTCTCCGTTATATCTCTGTCATGTTCTCAATGGCACGTGCAGAAAAACTCTACAAAACTTAACTGCGCCCTAAGAGCGCTTAAGCGTTATATGAGCGGTATAAGCACGCTTGAAGAGTAATCAAGCGCCACAGTGTTTAGTATAAAAAACACTAAGTTTTGACAACTAGGGTTGGTGCATTGGCTTTTATCTGTTGAGCCAGCTCATTCTCCCTTCCCACGCACCCACCAACCTTCAAGCATTCAATACACCTTGAATTCTTGTCATTAATCTTCCTAGGACATTTATGTTATCATTAATAATAAATTTAATATGTGTCCTATAGCTTAATCCATTAACCATCCATAAACATCCACTACACTTGTACTAAACACACATATGGCTATGGAGACTTAGAGTTGTCATTGATACGGAGATCGAGAGTGGCTCCCGTGGACACTACAACATCAAGGAAGGTGCCCGGAGACCTATGTCAACCATATCGGAGCTAGGCGTCCTTAAGAATATGGGTATAAGTCATTTTCATGTATTTTGATAACCTTCTTGGTTTGCATTAAAAATTATTTGTGTCTTTTGTGCTGTGGTTTTCAGTACAGGGATTTATCCCACGGTTTCCACGTATATCTTATGTATATTATGGTTGGTGGATGTTGAATGTAGTTTCTGGTTATGGCTGGTCAGTGCGAAATCCAAACACTTGATGTATATATGGTTATATGAAAGTTGATTTCTAAAAGTAAATGAAATTAATATTTATTTCACCGGCATCTAACCTATTCATCCCATCTAGGTTAGTTTAATGGATTCATAATGAACCTTCAAAGGTAAATAGTAATTGAATAACATCACTATCCCCCTCCACTCAAAGGGGATTCTACCCGGTTTGGTTTGGAAATGATTGATTCTATTGTAATAGGTTGGCTATGACACAATTTAGAGCCTCACATTACAACTACTGCAGAGTTTGGTAACAATTCAAAGTAAATTTGGGACTCTCTTGCAGACTCTTTCTCGAATAAAAGCAATGTATCCCGTGTTTATGAGTTATATGAGCATATTTTTTCCACCAAACAAGCTAGGAAACCTTTATCTGAATGTTACTGTAAGCTTAAGAATCTATGGAATAAGTTATTACAATATCATCCTTTCACTACTGATTTAGAGCAATAGAAGCGCCAATGGGAGGATTTCATGATTGCATCCTTAATTTCCGATTTAGATTCTGATCTTTGTGGGTTTAAGGATCAAATTTTGGCTAGTGACACTTTGCATATTACCTTTAATTCATTTTTCCGATTGTTCTGTTCCACATTGGGCCAATCTATTGGTATACCTAATTCTTCTACTTCTTTATCGGTATGTGTCTTCCTAACTTTAGTTTCAACCCACGATGGTCGTGCTTCTTTCAATGGTGGTAATCGTGGTGGTCGTAATGTACATGGTAGTTCTCATGGTGGTGGTGGAAGTAATTGTCATAGTGATAGAAAATGAGAACATTGTGGCAGTACTAACTATACATAACTATATTGTTTTGCTAAGTATGGTAAACCTGATTACGTTCATTAAGTTATTGATCACACATGTCCAACTCTTATCAGTCATATATCTTCTCATTAGTAGCCTTTTTGTATCTTATTCTTATAGTGTTCTCACTACTCAGCTTCAAGAGATTGTTCAAACATTGTGGTCTGTTTTACCTTCATCGGTCATAATGACGTTAACTAATTGAAGTAACATTGCGTGTGTAGCTCTTACCTCTGCTTCATAGGTCCCTAATTCTTGCATTAGCACTCACATGTCGAGTAATCCATTGGTTTTTTCTCAATAACTCATATCAAGCATCATATTATTTTGTTTGATGGTTCATCTCGACCTATGCAGGGGACAGAAGTTCTACATCCATCTCCATTCTTCTCCTTACCTTCTAGTCTTATATTCCTAATTTTACTTTTAATTTAATCTCTGTTAGTCATTAAAGTGTTACATTATTCAATAACTTTTTCTCTCACATCTTGCGTTTTTAAGACCACAAGACGAAGAAGATAATTGGTTTGGGGCATCAGATGGATGACCTCTATTATCGTGATGTTGCTCTGCTTTCCGTCACTTCGTCTGTTTTGAGTGCTATAGTGTCTTGTCTTCAATAGATTTATGTTTGGGCCACCCCTCTGTGGCTAAGCTTAAGTTAGCTATTCCCAATTTGAGTCATATGCCTAGTTTTAATTTTGAAGCCTGTCAGTTTCGAAAACATTACCGTAGTTATTTTCCTAGTAGTCATAGTTGTCAATCAGAGTCCTTTGACGTAATCTATACAGACATTTAGGATCATTCTTGAACTCCTACCAATAATAGATATTCTTATTTTGTTATTTTTGTTGATGAATATTCTCGCATAACTGTTTTTATTGAAAAATTGATCGGAATTACCTTTTATTTTATCTCGCTTTTACAATAAAATATTCCCAATTTGGCAAATGTATCTAGGTTATTCGATACGATAATGTTCTTGAAAACCTACAAACCTGCTTTGCTTCCTTTTGTGTTAATAGTGGTATTATTCATCAAATTACTTATGCTTACACATCTCAACAAAACAGTTACTGAACGCAAACATCGTTATTACTTAGGGTTAGCTTGCAAATTTTTGTTTCATACCACCACACCAAGGAAGTTTTTGGGTGATGTTGTTCTCACTGCTTTTTTTCTTATTAATCACAAACCCTCTTTGGCTCTCGATGGTCAATCTCCCTTTTCTTTCTTATATCCAACCTCCTCGAGTTTTTGGTTGTAATGTATTTGTACAAGTTCTTGATCCCGATTATGATAAACTATCTCATCGGGTGTTTTTCTTATTACTCTCGTATTTAGAATGGTTATCATTATTATCAGCATGAGACATGCCAATATTTTGTTAGTACTGATGTCACATTTTTAAAATCCACACCCTCCTTTACTTTCTCCAGTCTCCCACTGTTGTCAGATCTCATATGTTTTCATGAAGGGGAGTAGATTCTTTCTCTTACATTACCTTTACCTGTTTCTATGCCCTCTCGTTTCACTTTACCTCCTTATGATTTATAGGTATATCAGCGATCTCGTGCTCGAACGGTTGTCTCCTATGGCACGAATACCTCTTATTCTTTAGTTCAGGCTTCTGCATCGTCACTGCCTCCATCTACCACTTCTGACTTGCCTATTGCCTTGTGTTGTGGAAAGGGTGCTTGTACTCAACATCCTATTAGTAATTTTCTATCCCATCAATATCTGTATGGAAATATGTCACGGATGAAGAAATGAGACCTCTTCATTAGAATCACACTAGGGAGCTTACTTATCTTCCATCGGGGAAGCAAACCGTGGGTTATCATTTGGAATATACCGTGTTCAATATCTTTCTGATGGATCTGTTGAGCATATTTTGGTTCAGTTAGTTGCTAAGGGATACACTCAGACCTACGATATTGATTACGTAGAAACATTTTCTCTCATGGCCTATATTAACTTCGTTCATATCCTTATCTCTGTTGCAGTTAGTCATTCTTGAACTTTATATCAGTGTGACATTAAAAAATACTTTTCTTTATGGCATCCTTCAGGAAAAGGTATATATGGACTAACTATCTGGCTATAGTGTTGCTAGTATTACTCATCTTATGTGTCGTTTACGTAATGCACTTTATGGTTTAAAACAATCCCCTTATGCCTAGTTTGAACGGTTCAGTTTAATTGTACGTACCTATGGATTTCAACGTTCTACATTTGATCATTTTATATTTATTCGCCACTCTTCTCGAGGCACTATTGTATTGGTTGTGTATGTTAACGATATTTTTCTTTCGGGTGATGGTGCTATTGGCATCCTTGATCTGAAAAATCATTTGGCCTCACGATTTGACACTAAGGACTTAGGTGCACTTCTCTACTTTCTTGGGATTCAGGTCACTCACTCTTCTAAGGGTATTTCTCTTTCTCAAGGGAAATATGTATTGGATCTTCTTTCTAAAATAAGTCTTCTTGGTGCTCGGCCTGTTGATACTCTCATGAGCTGTACTATTAAACTGAAAGCTGAACGTGATGACTTTTTTTAGTATACTGGTAGCTATCAAAACCTTGTTGGAAAATTAATCTATCTCACTTTTACTCACCAGGACATTACTTATGCGATTGGTGTGGAGATCCAGTTTATGCATGCTCCTCGTAAACCACATTTTGAGGTTGTCTATTGAATCTATAGGTTATGGCTTGCTTTATCAACCATCTAATTCTTTGACTATCATTGGATTTAGTGATGCTGATTGGGCTAGTAGCCACTCTAACAAGCGATCCACTTCAGGCTAATATGCCCTCGATGACAATTTGGTTACGTGGTATAGTAAGAAACAAAATGTGGTGGTTCGTTCCAATGTGGAGGTCAAATATTGGGTCATAGCTTACACTGTCTCTGAAATGTGGTTGGTCTGTTCCCTCTTGCAAGATTTTGGCTTTCAAACAGTTACCTCTATGGAAATGTTTTGTGATAATCAAGATCCCATTTTTATTGCAAATAATCCAATTTTTCATAAACAAACTAAACATATTGAGGTCGACTGCTGATCGGCACTCTAAAGTAACGATTTAATCCCACTAATTGCACTAGGTTAACCCCGAGATGTTATTTAATATTGTGTTTTTGTAGTATTTTTGTGTTGAGATAGGTTTTGGAGACAAAATGTAAAACTACACCAAAACAGCGATAAAACAAGTAAATACGCAACACAAGACCAAAAGTGGAGAAAAAGTCCAAAACCAGCATCGATCGTCTGGACTCTACATCCCCGTCTAGACTCTAGTCACCAACACCGTCGCAACACAAGGCCGTCACCATTTAGGACTCACATCGCCGAAACTATCCGGACTCTACAATTCCGTTCGGACTCTTATCGTCATTACCATCCGGACTGGCCGATGCCGTTCAGACTCTTCACGCTATCAAGTCTTAATCCGAGAAGGACTCCAACTTCTGAAAATCTATAAATAGGATGAGAGGTCTCCACTTCCTTCTCATCTTCTTCGCTAAGTGCTTCATCCTCAAGCGTCATTTTCTCACCCCAAGCCGCTGCTGAAGCCTCATTGGGGTTTTCATAGGAGATTTTTGCATCGTCGAAATAGGGGAAACCTTAGTCTCCAAGATCATCTGACCTGGGTTCTCCGGTTGAGAGGGACTGATCTTCGGGACATTCATACCTGTGCCCAAGAAAGTTTCGTGTCAATTCGTTTGCCCTGCACTCAATGGGCTGATACCCAGTTGAGATCGATCCAAGGCATTAACTGCTACATTTAAAAACCCTTGATGAGGGTAGTGGGACCTTCGTCCTCAGAGGGGACATCAATCGCCGGGGAGAGGGAGCTCTAGGTTGTGCATGAGAACGCACCAAAGAAAACACACAAAAGTCGCGCGCCCACCCATTTCTTAATAATTGTTGAACCATTTACAACATAGGATTCATCAAATTGGAAAGATACAAGTACTCTAAACATGGTATACATGAATAAAAACTAACTTGTTGTCAACTTCAATACGCATAGTGCTTTCAATTTTCCAAAATCAACTCTAGGTTTCTAGGATTTTTGTCAAAAACCTAACCATTCCAACACCGAAGAAAAATCCCACACACCAAACACATTTTATTCAAAGGTTAAGAGTAAATCCTACCTTAAATGGAGCAAAGATCAAACTCTTGGTCGGAAAGGTAGTCGGCGGGAATGGCAGTGGCGCGGTGGTTCCTCTCTCGTGCTGCTTTCACTCACTCTCTTTGTCTCCTTCTTGTCGACAATATGCCAGAGGTGGCGCCGCTCATCTCTTTGCTCTCCTGCTCCTCCTCTTCCTCATCTTCTTCTTCTTCTTCTTTTTTTTTTGGTAAGTGATCAGCACTCAAAAGTGACGATTTAAACCCGTTAATTTACACTGAGTTTGTCCCTTTTTGTTATCTAATATATGTTTTGTAGTGTTTCTGTGTATAAGACAGGAATTGGAGAAGTGACGCAAAACAGCCATAAAACAACCAAGTTAGCAACAAAAAACACAACCAAACGAAGACCAACAGAACCTGTAATTTTCGTCCGGACGCTCTTCATGCCCTATCCTGCCGCTTCCACCGTCCGGACGATACTCATTCACTGTCCTGATGCTACCACCATCCTGACGCCATACAACCGACCGTCTCGACGCAATCCACCGTGGTGCCCAAGCAATTTTCCGTCTCGATAGTAGTCGTAGACCATCCCGACACTCCGAAATAGGAAATTGACATGTTCGCCACGCAATTATGTTCGGATGCCAGACTCTCACCGTTCGGATGCCCCGTGTTAGAAGTTAATAATTTTGAGAATTCGATCATTCAGTATTGGATCATCTTTTTTCGTAGTTTAGTAGTTAGTAATTTCGGCTACCCGGGTCAAGTCACCTCTAGAAGGTTCGAACCTCGCCGAGGAGATGCCGATGATGATCAACATCAACTTGACGATGGAGCTCTACCTAACCATGAGTGACTAAGTCCCTTCCTCCGCCTCGGGTGATGATGAAATCATAATTTGGTAACATAGGAATAGATCAATTCTGTAATTTATTTATGCTTTATAATCCGATTGTCATGCAACAATATCATTTTTCTAATTAATTAAATTCCCGTTTAAGCTTTCTGTGATTGCATTAAATGAGTGTTGCATGATCATTTTAACTGTTTGAATTTACAAATTTGAGATAGCATATGCCATGGATAAAATGGACCGTACTCCGGACGGGCCGTTATCTTGGATAGACTATACCGTATTTGTAATTCGGGATTTCGAAAGCAGAACCTGAGATACGCTATGCTCCGGATAGGGTATGCCTTGTTGAAATTGAAATCTATTTTTCTTGAATATCCATAT
>JAULLE010093844.1:0-13189 GCA_035668155.1 Sarracenia purpurea
GATTTGTATTCATTACCATCAAAAACCTATTGACTATGAAGGATTTTCTTTTTCCGATTTTGTAAAAAGCATCTATGAGAATGATGACATTGATTCTAACAAGCCCTTAAAGGCTAATTCTTTCAAACTCGAGACGCCAATCCTACACCACATGGTAAACCACATTTTTTTTACCTCAAATGGAGAAATTTTGTGATATCACTTATATTCATATTTTTACTATGTGGTGCATCCTTAATCCGAAAAGCCTAAATTTAGGATTTTGTTCATATCACATATGTTGCATTCCTATAACAGATAAAACACCTCTCATCCTTAATCCGAAAAGCCTAAATTTAGCATAAATCTGTCTGAAGAAAAGTGATACGTTTTCCAAACATGACTTGTATGGCCCTTCCACACTAAAACATATGAAAATTACAAATGTTGATGGTGTATGGACCACATTACGTCGTGGTACTACTTCCTCTAGCAACACTCCTCCTCGGGCACCTTAAAATATTCCTTCCATTCCTATTGATATTGATTTCCCAGTTGTTCCATCTGTTATTCCTGAATCTACCAGTACCCATGTTCTCTTATAGGCTCCTGCACCTATTGTTTCATCTATGTATTCTGCTCCTATTTTTGTTGATCCAACATAAGTAATTTCCTTGATTACATCTCTATCATCTTCCGTGCAATCTTTTCAAGCTCAAGTCCAACAAGATTTCTATGATTTGAATCACACTATCTCTTCTCTTTCTAACGATGTCAACAAACTGAAACAAACCAATCGAGACCTCCGACAAGACGTCAAAACTACCATTGATGCTAGGAGACAACTATGCATGACATTAAATGATGGCATTATTTCCATTGTGAACTGCAACAAAGAAATTCTGCATCAAGTCATACAGGAATTCAATAAAAGCATTGTGACTGTTGTGCAAGCCAACACTCAAAAAGTCAAAGAGCACCTGAAATGGATGAAAGAATCTTGGGCAAATCAGTTCAAGAATAATGAATCTAAGGAAGAAAAACTTATCAGACTCAAGCGTGGAGCAGATCAGGAGATTGCAGCCAGTCTTGCAGCCTTGGCCGAAGATGAAGCCAAAGATGAACGATCTTGATCATCAAAAGAACGTGGTACAACTAGCAAAGAACAAATCCAGAAGAAGAAAGAATTCAAGAAATTCATAGACAACATGTGATTGAACTACATTTTTTTTGAATGATTGTCATACATTTTTTTCTAATGATTGTTCAAACATTTCCTTTATGATTATGGATGAATTTGTTTTTGGACATGTGTTTGGACTAGTGCATTTCATTTTACTATGGTTGACTTATACCTTTCTTTCTTCTTTGCTATGAAAAAGGAGGAGAATGACTTCAAAGAAATAAATATTGATTGATTGATTTCAGAGAAGAAATGATTGATTTGACAAAAGGGAAAAATTATTGAAATAATGATTGATAATGATTTTAAAGATATAATGTTGGGGAAATCAATAGCAATACTTTATGAACTTAAATAATTGACGAAGGGGGAGAAATATCCCTTCCAGACTAAACATTTTTTGATCATATCTTGTTGTTAATTCTATGTACATATTTAGGGGGAGTTCTTACTACTCCATATTTGTTATTTCTTTACAAATCAATAGTTGTCATAGTTAAAAAGGGAAAGATTGTTAGCCCAAGGAGTTTTTCAATAAAGCTTTAATTTCGATTTTGAAAATAACAACGTATTGATTTAATATTGACTAATGATTTGATTGTGTATAAAAAATAATTTTTAGGATTAGAAGACATTAAATCATAAATATTGAAGTGCAAGTGTATCAAAGTTTGAGTCGGCCGACACAAACAATTTTCATGTCAACAAAAATCTCAAAGGACTCCAAGTATCAAAGGAATGGGTCGACACATTCAAGATTTAAGTCGACACCAAGTGATTCCTTCGAGGTAATAAAGCTATAGTATCGACACTAAATAAGGGTTGAGTCGACACAAAGTGAAGGTAACAAAACCAAGGCTCATACATAAGTTGTGATGACACAAATGATGACACGAGTCGACATAAACCTCCTTACAAATATTGAAGCATAAATGTGTTGACACCAAAAAACTTATGAGTCGACACAAAGCATTTCCATTCTGGGATTTTTGAAGCTTAAACATGAGTCGACACTAACGAACACATGAGTCAACACATGACAACTCTCTTTGGATTATGAAGATCCAGTTGTGTCGACACCAGATTCAAATGAGTCAACAACTAGTGCCTTCCTGATTCAGAGATCTATATGAGTCGACACCAGATTCAATAGTGTCAACCCCATTGTATCGGTGAAACAAATTACTGAAGTTGAGTCGACCCCTAAGAAAAATGTGTCGACCTAACAACTTCCCTAGATCTATTATGTCGACTCCAAAGTCGTTTAGGTCAAAACCTACACACAAAATTCAAATTCTGGCAGTCTCCAACGGCTAGACTTTTGGAATTTAATGCTCCATCTAACCTTCAACGGTTATATTTTCACAAGAGCATATATAAGTAGAAACTCCTCATCATTCAAAGAAGTGAGAGACGTACATATATAGTTCCATTGCTAAAATCAAGAACACAAATCTCACAGCTCTCATTTACTACTAGAGCTCCAGATATGTCTCTCACATCTGATTCTTATGTATTTTATGAGTGATATAGTGTTATAATCCTCTCATTCAAGGAGAAAACCAAAATACAATGTCTGTAAAATTCGATTTTCTCTTCACCTTATAAAGAAGACGTCTGGAGGTTGTTCTTCGCCTTATAAAGATGATGACTGGATGTTCCTCTTTGCCTTACAAAGAAGAAGATATGTACTATGGTTTTTCAATTCACCTTCTGAAGAATCGAATCAGTGGATTGCAAATTCTCAAGGCACGTAGGGAGTGGATGTAGGTCAGGAGGACCGAACCACTATAAATTCTATTTGCAACATCTTACCCTAAAACTCCTTAATTATCAACATTTATTTATTCTGTATTTTCAACACATTTAATTGTTAAAGAGTTTGAAAAGTTTTTAATTGTTTGCACCCATTCACCCCCACTTTGGGTTGAGTTTTGGGATAACAAGGATGTTTCAAGATAAAACATTAGTGAGATGTGGAACCTGATCGACACTCAAAAGTAATGATTTAATCTCGTTATTTAGCTAGGTTAGCCCCGAGATATTATTTAATGTTGTGTTTTTATAGTGTTTAGATAGGATTTGGTGAGAAGACTCAAAATGTCAACAAAAACAGTAACAAAGCACGCAAACAATTGAAACAAGGCAAAAAACTGGAGAAAAGTCCAAGACCAGCACCAAACCGTCTGGACTCTCGTCGCCAACACCATCACGGCACAAGGCCATCTTAGTCTAGACTCACATCGCCAAAACTGTTCGAACTCTGCATTCCCATCCGGACGCTTGTCGCCATTTCTGTCTGGACTCTTCGTGCCATCAGCTCCTAATATGAAAAGGACTCCAATTTCTGAAAAACTATAAATAGACCCCGACCCCCTCATTTCTGACACATGAGTCTTTTGATGACAAGTCCTTCTATCTTCTAAAATCACACTTCTGACCCCTCCAAACCAGTACTGGAAGGTCCGAACCTCGACGAGGAGTTACTGACGATAGTCGACAACAACTCGAAGATGGTTTCTACCCCGACCATGCGTGGCTAAGGTCCCTTGTCTGCTTCGAGTTCTAATGAAGCCCGAGTTTGGTAATTTACGGGTAGATTAATTTTATTATTTTATTTTAACCTTTTGTAATAGATTCGTTATGCAACTATTATTTTCCACGACATGTTTGCTCGTTGGAAGAATATTCTTCATCTAATTTAATTAATATTTCATTTAATCATTTTGTGATTGTATTAAATGTGTGTTGCATAACTATGCTTCATTTGTCATTCAAAAATTAAATATGAGATATTTTATACCATGGATAAGACGAGTCGTACTCCGGATGATCCGTGCTATAATCTTAGATAATGTACGCCTTATTTAATAATCGAGATTTTAATTGTAGACATGAGATATTTTATGATATTGACGAGACGGATTATGCTCCGGATAGTCCGTGTCAATGTCCTAGATAAAATATACCTTATTTGAATGTAAATCTATTTTTCTTGACTTCCATATTGGTTATGTCATAGTAGGATTTGAATATAATAAAGGCTAAATAAAATAAGAAATTAATTGAAACTATAGTACTAAACGAAGGTCGATTCTAACTTGAAGTAGATTCTTAATGAACTTTAAATTCTCTTTGTTATCTGTTTGCTTAGCTTAGTTCGGTTAGAGTTAGTTTTAATTAAAAATTCTTTTTATAAACTTAAAATCCAAGATTCTTTTGTTAATTAAATTAAAATATTCTCGTGATTAAATAATTATGGATTTTCATCCGTTTACCAAATTTTTCTCGTGGGAACGATCTTGACTCACCACTAGCTACTAGTTAGTGTGAATCTGGTATAAACTTTCTTACGAGATGACATGCATCAGAACCCATTCACTAGGTCATAGAGACCAACCCAATGCACATCCTAAGCAAATTAAAATGAGAGAAGCGTAAAGGGTTAGTGAAGATGTCGGTTTTTTTATCAAGAGTGGGCATGAATGAGAGATAGACAACGCCATCTTCAACTGGCCCATGAATAAAATGATAGTGAATATCAATATACTTGTTTAAGAATGTTGAACCAGATTCTTTAATATGTTGATGGCACTCGTATTAACACAATACATGATCATTGTACTTTGAGTCATGTCATAGTCCTGAAGCATTTACCTCATCCAAATTAATTAGGTACATTAACTACCGCTGTTATGTACCGCCTCAGTAGTGAATAAGGAAACACAATTTTGATTCTTGCTATACTAAGCAACTAAGAAATTACCAAGGTAGAAACAACCACCTGATGCACTCTTCCATTCATCCACATTGCTCGCCCGATCGGCATAAAAAAAAAGCGGATAAATTAGAATTAGTGTCATACGGATACCGAAGGCTAATTTTGGAAGTGCCTTTATCATAGCAAATGTTCCACTTTACGGTGGTATGCTGTGACTTTTTAGGAAAGGCTTGAAAGTGAGTACAAACTTGGACACTAAAAGATAGGTCAGATTGACTTGTCGTTAGATATAATAGGCTTCTATCATGCTAAAATAGAAGGTTGGGTCAATGTCAACTCAACTACAGTCCTTGCCAGGGTTTAGGCTAATACTCATGAGAGTGCATGCCACTTTGGTGGATTCGAGCCCAAAATTTTTAATTAAGTCAAAGGAATAGGTTAACTAAGAGATGATGATTCCATCCATTAATTGTGTAACATGAAAGCCCAAAAAGTAGCTCAGTTTTCCAACAAATCCCATTTGAAGCTCCTGGCTCATTTGGGCACTGAATTGATGCGATAGTTTATCATTTGTGGAGCCAAAGACAATGTCGTGAATTTATATTTGAGCAATGACTAAGTCATTCTCAATATTTTTGATAAATAAAGTACAATTGACTCTCCCTCAGATAAATCTGGATTTTAGAAAATGATCAATAAGTCTTTTGTACCATGCCCTCGAATCATGCTTAAGCATATAGAGAGCCTTACGTGGCTGGAATACCTGATGTGGTTGGTGAGAATCCTCGAACCCTTTAGGTTGTTCTATATACACCTATTCCTTAATGTCATCATAAAGCAAGGCACTCTTGAGATCCATTTGATACAACTTGAGATGAAGGAAATAAGCTAAGGAAAATAGGATTCGATGGATTCAAGGCGAGCAACCGGTGTAAATGTTTCATCATGTCTATCTCCTTAACTTGGGAATAGCCTTGAGTAACAATCATAGCCTTATTTTTATCCACTACTCCTTGTTTATCGCGTTTGTTTTTAAAGATCCATTTAGTGCCGAAAACATTGGAGTTGCTAGGTCTTAGAATAAGGTACCAAACCTCATTACGTTCACATTGTCGGAGCTCTTCTTGTGTAGCAATGACACAATGTTCATTGCCAAGAGTCTCTTTAATCTTTTTAGGCTCAAACAAAGAGTTGTAAAAAACATAGATAACCTCATTTTCGGTATGCAATTTTCTATGAGTAAGCATACCTTCCCTTAGATTGACTATCACTAGGTCAACGTGATGGTTAAGCTTTACTATAGCTTAGAATGCCATTGGAGCAGAAGAAGAAAATCTCTCTCCTTGAGGAGGAACTATGAGAGAGGGAGAGGAGAATCCCCTAACCTAACGAGAAACGATGGGCTCATTTATGTCATTCTCAATGACATTTTCGACGATTGGTTCTATTTGGCTAGAATCTCGACTCCCTCACCAGAGGGGTGTTATTCTCAATGCCAAATTGATCCCATGGTTCATCGTCATTTAGTGAAGATATCCCATCAAAGGAGGAATCATCAATAATGACATTAGACAACTTAATAAGAGTGGAGATGTGTTAATTGAACACATGGTAGGCCCTACTTGTTATTCAGTGGCCCGAAAAGATGGCCTCATCACTCTTTGAATCAAACTTACCTAGGGACTTAATATCCTGCAAGATGTATCACTTGCTATCGAAGCCCAAAAATACTTCACATTAGGCCTCTTACCATTCCAAATTTCATAAGGTGTGTGAAAAGTCCCAGCTTAAGATAGATACGGTTAATGGCATAACAAGTGGTATTGACCGCTTCGCCCAAAAAATGCCTAGGGACCCTCATCACATGCGACATCACCCTAGCTGATCTCTTGGATGGTCATATTCTTTGCTCTCAACAATCATATTTTATTGTTGAGTGTGAGGAGTAGAGAATTCATGCTTAATGCCACGTTCAATGTAATAATTCTCTAATTTGTAGTTGTCAAAGTCTCATCCTACATCACTATAAACACGTGTGATACTAAAGCCTTTTTCGGTTTGTATGCTTTGATATATGATCTTGAAGCAACCATATGGTATTGACCGCTTTGGCCAAAAAATACCTAGGGACCCTCTTAACATGCTACATCACCCAAACCATCTCTTATATGGTCCTATTTATCCTCTCAACAACGCCATTTTGTTATGGAGTGCGAGGAGCGGAGAATTCAAACTTAATGACACGTTTGGTGGAATAATTCTCAACCTTGGAGCTTTTAAACTCTCTTTTATGTTCACTACGGACACATGTGATACCAAATCCTTTCTCGGTTTGTATCATTTGACATATGATCTTGAAGGAACCGTACGCATCAGACTTTTTCCTAAGGAATCCTACCCAACTATACCTAGAATAATCGTAAACAATGATGAACTTATAACATTTTCCTCCAAAATTTTAGTGCGAGTATGACCTAAAGATCCATATGGATCAACTCAAGGGTCTGAGTAGTGGTAACAAGATTGGTGTGTTTCTGGGGGCATTTTGTTTGTTTCCCCCTTTGATAATTTTCACACACCAAACCTTTCCCACTAGAATTAAGCTTAAGGAAACCTTTTACAAGGTCTCTAATTATGATTTTATTTAGTTCTAGATAATTGATATGGCCCAAGCGTTGTTGCCACATTTCCTGTTCACCAAGTAGAACTCTATTGCATACATGAGATACATCTGGCGTAATACAATAGAAATCGTCTAAGGATCTAGTGCCCTTGACAATGCAAGTCCTCGAAGGGTTAAGTACTGTCCATGCATTACGTGTAAATTATACATTGAAGGAGTTATCACAAAATTGACTAATACTCAACAAGCTAGCTTTCTAACCTTTAACATACAACACATATTCCAATTTAGGAAGATCGTGACAAGCTATTAAACCCTCGCCTACAATTTTACCCTTGTTACTATCACCAAATGTAACATTGCTCCAATTATGTTCCTCTAAGGAAGAAAACAAAGACATGTCGTCTACCATGTGTCTTGAGTGACCACTATCCAAGTACTACAAGGAAGTGCCATGGCTTTTTAAAGATGTGTGTGCAACATTGCAACTTATGAACATTTTCTTCCATGATTGTTTATTATTTTTTTCAATGAATTTTTTTTTCTTTAGGTACAAGAATGGGAATGATTTTAGGGTTGGTATGTGGAACAACATTCCTAGATAGATTGGGTTTCCTCCTAGGAGCAAAAGAATGAGGATTAGCTAGGGCCATGAATAACTTGTCAATTGTGGTGACAATGTGGGATGATTGGACAGCTAGCTCATTCAAATGACTTAGAGTCTCGAAACAATTTATCACCACGTAAATGGAGTTGATCTCATGGACCTCCTAGCCAGTGATCGACTTTTATGTAGTTTCCTAGGCCTTCCCCTCTTAAGACGGAAGCAATTAGGTTGAATGTGACATAATATGTCACAATGGTAACACATGGGGAGATGTCTAGTTTTGGGAGGAGATCTTGACTTGGTGAGAGTAGAATGAATCGCACCCCTTCTAGATGGACTAGAAAGTAAAGGCACTTTCCTATGAGGAGGTGCTACTAGAGGTTCCATTCTATGGGGATTGGCCAAAGAGGGCCCCTTCCTAAAAGAGGTGGACAAGAGAGGCTCCTTCAACTTAGATGAAATGGTCAAGGAGGGCTTGGGCATGGCCTTTTGGGAGAAACAGTATGATTCATCCCTTCGATGCCAACCTCTGGCACAAAGTTGGATGAGCTAGCTATGGATGCACTCATGAATGAAACTTTCTTGGGATAACTAGAGATAGGTTTCTTCGAAGATGGTAGATCTAGGAATCATAAACCACTTTCATCTCTAAAGGAGTGGGAGAACTTGGTGATGCAAGAGGCGACTTCACTTCTCATCATAATAGATGAAAGCTCAAGAAGATCCATTTCTCGGTTAGTAATACAAAATCTAGAGACGATCTGTAATGGCACGAAACATTTTAATTTCAAATTTTAATCGAACCGGACTGCAAAAATTTTTTTCTTTAGAAATTGGTTTTCTTGAAAAATTGATTAAATGTTTGGAAGACATTAAAATTCGATGTTGATTCGGGGTTGTTGATTTGTCCAAATAGCTTTGGAACCTTGAAAATATTATTCCAGGATATTAGGTTAGGTTTCGTGGCAATCAGATCGGATTAGAGCCTCAACTATTAGAATTTCGAGCCGGGCGATTCAGTTGGGGTCCGCTCGAGCAGACCAATGACTGCTCGAGCGGTCTTATCAGACTGTGTTTTTAAAAACATGTTGGGGTCGCGATTTTTATGGCATAAATCATACACCTTCCTCTCTCCAACTTCATAAAATAGTGATGGTGGCAGCTCGGATCGTTGGAGGGTGGTTGTGGCTTAATTTTAACCCTCATTTAGGTAAGTATCTATGATTTCTTCATGAGATTCTTGATTTACACTTTCCATTTCATGTTTTCACCGAATCAAACTTGGTTCTAGGTGATTGTTGAGGATTTGAGATCATGAGGGATTGATTTTGGCACTTATTTCGCATCATTAAAGTAGGATATGTATTAATCTTCAAATATTGTTTTTCTATGGGTTGTATATTTTCGTTTGGGTTGATTAGTGTATGTATTTGTATTAAATCCAAATTTTTCCAAATCTTAAGTCTATAAATATGTGAAGGGGTTAGTTTTCTCGCTATATTAGCATGTTAAAGAATTCCTTATTTTGTCAATTTGATGATCTATGGGTTAGAATGAAAATCATACTTTAAATCTAGGGCATGAAATTGGGGATTTCTAGAGATTTGGAGAAAGTGATAAATTGATTTCATAATCTTGAAATTGACCTTGAATGAATGTAATTGAGTCTCCTATAAGTGTAAATTGACACGAAATTAACTATGTTGTGAGTTAGGGTTTGGTGGTATATGTGATGCATTGTGGGTCGGCCAATGCTTACCCATGTCTTGTTGATTTGTGATATGCATTCATATTATATCCTTGTAATGTGTGAGTTGTGGTGATTATGGATGTTGAGAGGTTGTGGGGTGGTGTTATGTGATTTCCGTTGTTGTGGTTCATAGTGAACCAACGGTGAGCCCATCCCTTTGGTTATAGTCCTTAAGTTGGGGACGACTTCTAGTGAGTCAACGGGAAACCCATCCCTTCGGTTGTAACCCGTAAGTTGGGGAAGACTCTTAGTGCATCAACGGGGACCCCATCCCTTCCGTTGTATACCGTAAGTTAAGGCTGATCGAATTATGCGTGATTACAACCGATGTTGTGATCACTAAGTTGGTTGAAGTTAGAGTAGGGGAGGGTAATTATCTTTCAAAAAGGATTATGCATACAGAGTTTTGATAACGGAAAGTAAGTTTTCCCCCCCTTTTTTGGTTATATGCTTAATATTAACTATTGTATAATCATCCTCACATAGCACTTAAACATTCCTTGATTATCATATATATCCTACGAGCTTTGAGTCATGTTGTTTTATCAAAATATTTCAAGTGGCAGTGGCAAGGTGGTAGTTGAAGGCTAGATGGATTCTTGATGCCTCCCACATCACATATGATTTAGGACTTAGCGGATATACCATGTGATTTTACGTTCGTAGTTATGGTCATGAGTAGTGGTTTACCTTTTTAGACATTGAGATGAATGCATTAAACATATGTTCTCTTTGGTTTTGATGGGGAATCACTGTACGACCATAAAGCCATTGACATGAATTGGTTGCATGTGGTGAAAAATTTGGGTTTGATCTTGGATATTGTTGGTTTACCTTATAAACTCTCTAAGTTGTAAGTCTTAACTTCTATGTCTACGTTTATGGTTTTATGAATGATTTGTAACCTATAACTCTCGTTATAAGATGATGACTTGTAGTTGGGTATCTTTAGTGATGATTAAGATAATCTAGGGTGAAAGTATACATGGATATGAGAAGGTGCAATTGGGATCAAATCAAACGTTTGACAACATTTTCAAAACACACATGTAACTTTACCTGTTTTAGTCAATAAGTGTTAAAACGTGGAAATCCAAAATTGGAAAGCCTTATCAATGACATGAACCATCTTAATTATGTTGTATCATGCTTTTGGAGGCATTAAAATAGATTTTTTTTTCATAAAAACATGCCACGGAATTTAGGAAAAAATCGTAATTTCTGCACCTTGCACTCGAGCGATGGTGGGATCGCTCGAGCAGTCTCAGCTTTTCAAATTCCCAAGTTTTGGATTTTACAAACTTGGTTTGGGAGATGTTTTGGGCATGGTTTGGGTCATCACAATAGAGTTTTTCACATGTTTAAACCTGGAAAATAGATTTTAAATCTTATGATTTTAACTTGAGAAAAATCAACATTTTCCTTGAAGTTGAAGTTAGAAGTCATGTATTTTGGTTTATTACCCGATCTAGTTTGATTCTGGTTAGTTTTCCTGGCTCACGCTACTTTGTCATCATGAATAGTATTTTACCCAAGGTTAGGACGTGACATGGTCAACATCTCCAAATCTCCTAACCTCTAATTATCTATGGAAGAGAATTTGTCTATTAGTTTGGCTGGGTATTTCTTAAGAGTCTTTAACTCAAGGTCTCTGGCTATTACGTCACTCCTTAGGACATCTCGTTCTCTCTCTAGTGACTTACACTTAGCTCTCATCTGCACTTTTTTCTTTTTAAACTTGAGGCACTCCTTCACAAGCCCTTTATAAGCCTCTTATATGGATCCAATCTCATCCTCGTTATCACCACTTCCTATATCCTC
The DNA here is from genome assembly GCA_035668155.1 of Sarracenia purpurea. Classification (NCBI taxonomy): domain Eukaryota; kingdom Viridiplantae; phylum Streptophyta; class Magnoliopsida; order Ericales; family Sarraceniaceae; genus Sarracenia; species Sarracenia purpurea. The sequence continues at coordinate 11,685 of JAULLE010093844.1, forward strand.
ACTAATCTCACAAGATGATTCAACTTCTAGAGGGGGCTCAATGGTAGGTGAGGTTGTTCTACTGTAGGGATATAAGTGTCGGTGGGATCTACAGTGGCCACAAGGATGACATAGTTTGACTTCTTGTCCTTGTCATCTACGGCACCAGCATCATCAACATCCTCTTCACTATCATCATCCCACGTGTTGATACAGCTCTTTCTTTCTTTTTTCTTTCAGGTGTTGGCACATTCTGCTTGGATGTGGCCGAACCCATGAAATTTGTGGCATTAAATGCCTTATTGTTTCTTAGAGCTAGATGAGTTGCTAAACTTGCAATCATTCCCATTAGGAGAGAATCTCTTGGAAGGGAAAGATTCCTTTGGAAATGGTTGACTACAGCTAATCTCTTTCTTAAATTTTACGAATTTACGAAATTTCTTCACAAGAAGTGCTATCTCTTTCTCATCAAAATTAATGCTATCATCGTTTCTATTGGACGGATCAACTTGAGAAGAGTTAATGCTACATCCTTGCCAGAGCTAGACGAGATTTTGCGAGGGGTGAGATGGTCAAACTCATAGGTTTGAAGTTTACCTACTAACTATTCAACCTTGATCGAATTAATGTCATGGTTTTCCTCGATAGCGGTCATCTTAGGCCTAAATTTCTTGGGCAAAGATCAAAGGATTTCTTGACTATCTTAGAAGGAGTGAGGGGTTCCCTTAACGCAAATAATGAGTTTACGATCTCACTAAGGTTGGAATAAAAGTGGTTAAATTACTCACTTTCAGACTAAGTTCTTTGAACCTATTTGTCAACATTTGGAGTTTAGAGGTCTTAACAGTTTGGGTACCCTCGTAAGTGACTTGAAGGATGTCCCGTGCCTCCTTGGGGGTTTCACAATGCGTGATCGTAGAGAAGTTACTATGACCTAAGACATTATGGATGACACCTAGAGTTTTATTGTTAAACTCTAAACATGAATTTTAAATTGGTGTCTATTTAGACTCGATTTTGAGACTAATCTCGTGACTAGTGGCATCGTCAATGGTAGGCAATTCGTAGCCATGTTGAACCGATCTCCAAACCTGTATCCCTATGGAGTTAAGGAAATCCCTCATCCTAACTTTCCAATAGGGGTAATTATTGTCGTTAAAGCATGGCAGTCTAGTAATGGAAAGGCTCTCAGGTTCCATCTCAGGGTTCATAGCAAGTTAATGATCTACATCTACTCAAGGGGTTGGACCTAAATTTGAGAACCAAGCTCTAATACCAATTGAAAATCACTATGACCAAGTAAATTAACCTATAAGGAGAGTGAATAGGTTAAATATCGATAAATTAAAAATTCAATACTATTAATTAAAATTTTACTTTTTCTATCTAAACCAAATAATTTGTGAGATAGGGGCAAGATAAAAAAACTACTGCCAAAATATACCATTGACTAAAAAACACACGATATACGTGAAAAATCCTAGGGTTTACCCCCGAAATGAAAACCACGACACCAACACACAAAA
>JAULLE010094936.1:0-13183 GCA_035668155.1 Sarracenia purpurea
GAACAACAGATATAAACCACAAGTATGTAAGCAGTAACAGCCAACCAGGGTGAGAAATCCTCCAACCCAGCATCAGAAACCAATCCAGACCCGCTGTCTGTAACCCGGCAAACATTATCGAGGTAACGGTTTGACACTTAGAGGCAAAGGTGTCCCTTTACTAACAGATTATCCCCAACCCAGATATCCAACCCATCATGATAAAGATAGGATATCATAATAACAAAATATACATAACAATACTATCCTAATCCACATATAGACATGAAATGAGCAACGTGAATAACATAATCGGTTAACCAACTGAATAAAATACAAGCTGGAAAATACATTTTCCCTCTTACTCAATATATGCTATGTCCCATACCACAACTTCTAGATAGTATAACTCCCTCAGAAATATGTAGGTTCGTTGTATAACTAAAACAAACAAGGTATCCACACTGCCACTGCATTAGGCTCACCCAAACGGGTTCCACCTTAAATAGCCCAGGGTTGACCCAAACGAGTTCCGCCCTAAATCTAGACATCTCTTGTCGGGTCATTCCTGAACCCATTAGGACGTCTCCTAAGGTACCGGCATGAATGCCCTGTGACGCTGCCTGCCTTTATGGCCATGCCAACAAAGGTGCTCGCCAGCCTGACGCTGCCTACTTTTGTGGCCTTGCCAACAAAAGTGCTCGCCAACATATAGTATTGTCTCACTTGTATGTAGGGCAAGGCACCCTGAGAAACCCTAACAGAACATCTCCTGGAATACTGGCATGAAAGCAACCCATGTCACTAAGACAAACCATGGTATATATAACAGATAATATATCAAATCCTACATGATATATAATATAGCAACCAACCGAGGATATATAGCAAATAACATATCAACTCCCTACATAACAAGCAATGTAGCAATAACCGCTTCCCGAGGATATATCTGAAAGGCAACATATATCAACTCCCTATTCACATATAGTCTACTCAAGATTATCATGAATTGCATTACCAGATATATTATGATGGCATGCGAATATATCTATCAAAACCAAACTCTAACAGAGTATGAGGATTTCACATCCACTCACCATGGTAGTCTGGACTACAAAAGAAACCAAGATTTTAATCTCACCTTAATCAGAATGTTCTACACAAGCGTTAAGCACATAATCGTGATAAACATAGATATCCTTCTTTATGCAAGGAACAACCCCAAGCGGGCATATAATATAGCATGCTAACCCTAGCACCACCAATGATATTAAGACATATCAAATGAACATCAACCTAGAAATCATACAGGAATATATTCAAGCATGGGATAACGAGTATCATCCAAAAACATGCTATTACGCAAGCAACAGATAAGGATTTACGATCCAACATGCATAAGTAACAAAGAGGTTTAACCACCCGACCCGTGAGCATTGCAAGCATAGCCAAATAACCCTGGCAACTACCCATTGGCAAAGGCTTGTTAAACCACTAACAAGGGATCTGACCAACCACCTAAAGGCAAAGGCTTATCAACCCAAGATAAAGAACACAGGCTCCCAAAACTCCGAGTTCATGCCGAGTGATAACTTTAATTTTAAAAAAAGAAAAGGTTTTACTTTTAAAACAAAAGCTATGACTTTGCACTCGTCTGGTCAATCAGAAGTTGCCCAAAAAGAATATCCTTTGAACCATAAGGTCTGAACCTCACCATTTTTACAAAAAGGTGAAACCGTTTTGGAAAAAGCCAGTCCAAAACCCGTCTTTGGCCAAAAGCCCCAAACAAGGAAACCACCTCGTTTGTACATGATTTTAGCTACGGCTAACCAATCAAGAATCAGAAAACACAAATAAATCATAATCTACTCATAGATGCCAGAAAAATAACTTGTTTTCTCAACCGTTATTTCTAAGCCCGATAAAGCATAAAACTGCTGGATATCGCAAATAACACAGTTTAAGCATACACAGCCTAAAATAAATTTTGACAAGACAAATATGTTCTAATCATGCTCATGACCAAGGAAAGCTAGAAGGTTTTCAAGAAACCCAGGTCCGAAGCCCAAAAAAGCAGATCTAGCATATAAAGCTCACTTTAAGCATAAAAATATGAAAATACCGTTACATATAGTAAGCAAAATTCAAGAGTAGGTCAATTCCTACCTCGTGAGACGATCCAAACCAGAAAATACCGAAACGAGACTAGCCAAAAACATCAGAATCAAATTTTGGCTCGGTGAACGCGTAGCCCTCGACTCCCTGATCCATCATGCAGCTTACGAATCCAAGCACAAACACCCAAAATCAAGAAAAGCAAGCCTCCAAACCTTAGATCATGTTATAGAGAGAAGTAGGAGAGAAAAACCTTTTTGTAAATAACAAAAATTCAAACAAGCCGCCGCCCATATAAGCTCTACCGACATATACCACTCGAGCGGTATAGCAAGCATTCGAGCGCTCAAGGCTATTCTGCACAGATCTGAAACATAAAAACCGAGACCCGTTCCCAACCCGAACGTCCTCAAACTTGGCCCAATGCCGAAGAGAAAATATAATGAAGCATCCAAAACAAATGGCACGATCATCAGACCCCAAATCGCCTCTAAACATTAATTCTTTGAAAATTTTTAATCTGTTTCTCAAAAAACCAACCAAGCGCCGGTTTAGAATTAAAGCTTAAAACCCAAAACTGTCCATGATCTCTTGGCCCAAGGCTTCCCCATGCGTTCCAAAAGAAGACACACATGTAAACTAGGTTCGGATCCTTACAACATCCACCACTTAAAGAGATTTCGTCCCTAAAATCACTCAAGCATAGGTAGAAAAAACTAGGGTGTCTAACCCCATCGCCACGCACTTCCCGTGAAAACGCCGAACGCGTACGTGTACATATACAAAATCTATAAGCCAAGGGATAAGAAACGATCCATGACCCGGAACCCTCTTCCTGTCTAAGCCCGTCGTAAAACCACTACGGCGTCTACTGGTATATGCATATATAAACACTCTCTCTCAAAGATCCATCCCTAACCCAACGCCAAAGCAATAAAGAGACGATAAATAAGCGCGATAACCCAGTGCCGATGAGAACTTTGGCCCGCGTACAACATACGAGAAGCATACCTCTCCCAACAGATGAACTGGCATGTGACTCTGTCACTCCCAGTGCATATCTCGATACCTCCACTCTCCGATAGCAATCCCTCCTGAGGTGGCCCACCTAACCACAGGTGTAACAAGCAAGTGAAGTCCTCCCTAGAGCCTGAGTCTGAATCTACAGCTGATCACGTGCCCGCTGTGGACAATCTTATCGTATGTGCCCCTCCTGTCCGCAATGATAATATGCTCCCATTCCTGAACTAAAATGTCTCATATGAACCGTTGATGGCCTAGCACTAGATAGTGCAGGTCTCGAACCTCCTACCTTCGCTCTCTTCCCAGCGCGTCCTCCAAACCGTGGATCTAAACTCTCCCGCAGTGCCCCTGAGTCTCTGGCTCCGCGAGCCTCCTCTGACATGCCTCCATTCCAAACCGATGGCCCTACCAGCCCTCTCACGGTCTCAATAATCATCTGCATGGAAATCAGAGCCTACTGTAGCACGTCTATACTCCTCATACGATCCTGATCAACATGAGTCACGTCCTCGTCAGTACCATGCTCATCAACCCGATCTCCACCACATGGTGACACCATAGTTATATACGCAAGCTAAGAGGAGATATAACAACATGCCAAACCCAGCAACATGTCAAACCAAGACATGTAACACCTACGGAGATAGAACTCTTGGAGTGATAATTCAATCCGGTTAACCCGTTTGGTTATCTTCGTTAAAAATAACGTTGACCAAATGCTTTCCTAACAAAAACCCTAAACCTGTACCACGGATGCCTAAGGAAAGACAAATCATCCTCCAGTCTTCTCCCCATGCTCACATAACAACTAGCATGCACAAAACAATAGGAAAGCATTCAAAATATGAATGCAACATGCGACAACTCTCTCTAAGGGACTAACTATTCCCACAGCTCCTTATGTATTCAAACCTAGAGCTCTAATACCAATTTGTAACTCCTCGGAACTCAAAGCACTAGAAACTAACCGTAGAAACCAAACCGAAAGCTTAAACAAAGCCGAAACCAAAACCAACTAATTAAAACTTAAGAAAAGCCTATAAGTTATAATCATTTCAAACCCAAACAATGCCTTGGGGAATAAAAAAATTTTATACCTAAAATAGTATAAATACTAGATTGAAAAATATATTAAAAGCTTGTCATCGTGCCCCCAAAGTTTACAAAAAGTTGAACCATTTTCGGACTGCCCAGAAAATAAGGGACCGCTCGAGCGCACACATGAACGAGAGTTTTCGAAGGTGAGAATCTGGTTGTCAAAATTTTCCATAAAAACTACTTTTTCTTAAACCAAAGAAAAACTTAATCAACATGCATCTCTACCAAGCATAAACCCAGCCAAACGAGACCCAAATCACACCCGGCAGATCAGCCTCACCATATGCAGTATATGAACATGCTAACACAGATAAATAAATAAACTGAGGCCTTAGTGCCTGGATACAAACAACGTCTAAATGCAACAGTATAGGCCCCCCCCCCCCCCCCCCCCCCCCTCAGCCCACTACATCCCTGCTCTGATCACCTCGTTGTCAAAGACAATGTGAGCCATAAGCTAGTAGGAAACAAACTACCAGTGAACTAAACATGCGTTATGAGGATGACATTCGATATGAACATACTGCTTAAACCAAACTGGCAAAAATACAGTTATCGCATAGTCATAATTACGGAAAAACAATATAACACAAGCTAAACACCTTATACCGCAAGTATAAGCAAATAACCCAAGTCTAAGCGACTAATCCGAACCTGACAGTTCACAAGGTATATAGAATATCAAACAACCATATCAAAAATAAGATATCAAACTCAAACTTAAACAGTTTACAAGATATTCGAATATCGAATATCAAACAACCAGCAACGTCCATACTGAACCATATCTATAACCAAGATATGACGATCCATTTAACATGTATATACACCAGCCCCAAGCCTACCGCTTGTACACCGAATTAAGCTATAAAGCTTAAGCTCAAACAACACGTGATATGCATGCAGGATATCAAACACCAACCACCGGATAAACATAACATTATAATCCTAAATATCTCATACCCACCCACCGGATACAAGAACCAATATCATGATAACGACTATCATAAACATATGAACATATCAGAATATGTTCTACCCAACCAACCCGATACCCTATCCAGATATCGTCACACGTAACATAATGATATCTTACAACAGATGTAAACCACAAATATATAAGCAGTAATAACCAATAAGGGTGAGGAAACCTTCAACCCAGCATCAGAAACCAACCGAAACTTGCTGTCTGTAACCTTCCAACCATTATCGAGATAACGGTTTGACACTTAGAGACAAAGGTTTCCCTCTACTAACAAATAATCCCTAACCCGGATATCCAACCCATCATGATAAAGATAGAATATCATAACAACAAGATATACATAACAGTATAATCCTAGTCCACATATAGACATGAAATGTGCAACGTGAATAACATAATCGGTTTACCAACTGAATAGAAATACAAGCCAAAAAATACATTTTCCCTCTTACTGAATATAGACTATGTCCCATACCATAACTTATAGACAATATAACTCACTTAGAAACATGTAGGTTCACTGTATAACCAAAACAAACAAGGTATCCACACTTCCACTGCATTAGGCTCACCCAAACGGGTTCCAATATAAATAGCTCAGGGTTCACCCAAACAGGTTCCGCCCTAAAATCAGGACATCTAATACCAGATCATTATCGAACCCATTAGGACGCCTCCTAAGTTACCGGCATGAATGACCCGTGACGATGCCTTTCTTTATGGCCATGCCACCAAAGGTGCTCGCTAATCTGACGCTGCCTGCTTTTGTGGCCATGCCAACCAAAGTGCTCGCCATCATATAGTATCGCCATCATATAATATCGTCTCACTTCGTGTCTTTTGTGGTAGTGCCAATAAAGCATAAAACTACTAGATATCGCAAATAACGCATTTTAAGCATACGCAACCTAAAAGCAATTATGAAAAGATGAATATGTTCTAATCGTGCTCATGACCAAGGAAAGCTAGAAAGTTTCCTAGAAAAACCAAGTCCAAAGCCCGAAAATGCATATCAAGCATATAAAGCTCACTTTAAGCATAAAAATATGAAAATACCCTTACATATAGTACGTAAAGTTCAAGATTAGGTCGATTCCGACCTCATGAGATGATCTAAACCAGAAAATACCAAAACAAGGCTAGCCAAAAACGTCAGAATCAAATTCCTACTTGGTGAGCGCGTAGCCCTCAACTCCCTGATCCACCGTGTGGCTTCTGAATCCAAGCACGAACACCCAAAATCATGAAAAGCAAGCCTCCAGACCTCAAATCTGGTTCTAGAGAGAATGAGGAGAGAAAACCCTTTTTTAGAGATAACAAAAAGGCAAACAAAGACGCCGCCTATATAAGCTCTACCGACGTATACCGCTCGAGCGGTATAACAAGCGCTCGAGCGCTCAAGGCTGTTCTGCACAGATCTGAAACTTAAAAACCGAGACCCGTTTCCAATCCGAAACTCCTCAAACTTGGCCCAACACTTAAGAAGATATATAACAAAGCTCTCAAAACAAACGCCGCGATCATCGAACCCCGAATTGCCACTAAAATTTAATTCTTTGAAAACTTTTAACTGATTTCTTGAAAAACTAACCAAATGCCGGTTTAGATTAAATCTTAAAACCCCAAACAGCCCATGATCTCTCGGCCCAATGCTTCCCCAAGCGTGCCAAAACATGACACACATGCAAACTAGGTTCAGGTCCTTACACGGCCATCCAATCTCTCCAAGCTTCTCTCATGGCTTTTTAGGCTCAATCCAATCAAAAATTCCATGATTTGGCCGAATCCATCTCTTTTCTTTCCTCCGAAGTGAATATTTTTAAAGAAACCCAAACACGTGCACAAATTCAAGTGGACCCTGCTTTTGTAAAATCCATCAACCTTAACAATAGAAAATGTGAAGTGTATCAATGGATCAAATCCAACTTTTCAAGCATTCCAAAATCTCAAGCCAAACTTCAAGTTACTGCACCATCACCATCTCAAGTTCCAGCCCCTTTAGAAACCTCTACACCTGCATCCTCCTCTCATATCCCTGCTTCATCTTCAGCTCAACCTTCTTCATCCAGTGCCTCCGAAGGAAAGGAAGCTCAAGCGAAGAACCCTGCTCGGAAAATAGTGAATGAATTGGTAGCCAGCTTGAAGTTAAGATCTCAAGCTCAAGCTTCTACCACTCAAGAGAGCTTCGTACCACTCATTGGCAATACATTTGAAAGAAAGAAGAAAGGGAAAACAAAAGACATACCTTTGGACAAACATCTTCCATGATTTTTTTTATTAAAACTTAGTGATTAAGTATTCTGTCATGCCTGGTGTTTCAAATTTTTTTTTGGCTTTAAGTATTTTGTTATGGTTGCTATCACATTCCAAGTAAATCTTTAAGTTTTATTAAAACTCATTTGATGCTATTAAAACCTCATGTCTATACAATGCATAATTGCTTATATTTTTGTGCAACATTGCTTACAGATAATATCTCATGTTTAAATCCCTGCTGATATTCATTTTGTGCATGCCCAATGTTATATGCATGTTCCTTTTCTTTGGTTGTTTTAGTGTTGATTAAGAATCTTGCTTAGTTAAAAGTTTTATGCTAAATCTCTTGCTTAAAACTCTATGCCTAATTTCCTTGGTGCTTTCTATTATCTTGACAAATCTCATATTGCTTCAACATTGTTTTATACATGCTTTTTTAAAAATTTGATTAGCCTAAAAGCTCTTTGTTATCCATGCAAATCCTTAGGGGGAGATCCTTTATAATCCTTGCTTATTTTGATTAATTAAGGGGGAGAATATCATACCACAAGTTTTAAAGACTTTCTACTTTTAATTAACAAAATGAAAGTTAAATAAACGTTTTTCCTTTCATATCCATTTCTATCATGCTTATATATTGAGAAATCCTAAAGTGCATGACGGCCGAAAATCAAATTAGTTCATAAACCCGCTCTACTTTAGTATTTCTTGAACATGTTTGCACTATATGAATGCATATGGAACAAGGGGAGAACTTGTCAAAGAAAGATATTTTACTCTTTCCTTGATCTGATTTTCTAATTTTTCCTAAGAGAGCATTTCTTTCTCTTTAAAACAAAGGGGGAGTCTTACTTTGCTCATATACTTGATCTTTTCTTGTTTTGCTCTAATACTCACCTTTTTGCTCTGAATATCAATTCCTTGCATATACACTTTTGTTCTCCTTGTCTTTTTGTCAGGACAAAGGGAGAGAACTTGTGTGATTGATTTCCTTAAAGAGAATATATATATTAGTTGAATTTTTTTTCAAAAAGTCTATAATTCTCAATATTTCTTGATCATAAAGTTATTTTGATTCAATTTGAACCTCAATTTCATATATTTTTATGTTTTGCAAATCAATTGTTGTCATGTCAAAAAGGGAGAGATTGTTAGCCTAAAAACTCTTCAATCAAGATCCATTTTGGTTTTAACCTAACAACAAATTGATTTGTTTTTTATGCTAATATTTTAGTTCTGTTTGAGACAATTTTTAGGATTTAATATTCCTTACTTATGCTCAAATTCAACAAAAAGTTCAAGGGGATATGTTTCTTAAGAAGAAAATCAAAAACAAAAGAACATGGTTCCGAACCCATTTTCCTCAGAATCGAATCATTTTGCTTCAACCAAAATCCCCAGATTAGAATCCAAGTTTTATGATTCAAATCATATACTTGTTTTAGCAAAAAGAGATCTATTCTTTTATATACGATTCAAATCCCTTGCCTTGCTTTTCAAGCCTTTTTCGCAACTCATGAGCCTTTTTGATCCGAACCCGTGAAAAGTGACTCGAGTCACTTTCCAGTTTTTAAGTTTCTAATTCAAATCCTAAATATATGATTTGAACCCTTGCCCCCTGTGTCAAATTAATTTTTCTCCTATACTCGGCCTTTTTGATTCGAACCTTAGAAATATGATTCGAGTTACATCTCTAATTTCGTAAATATGATTCGAACCTAAGAAATCTGATTCGAACCCATTGCATGTTTTCAAGCGATATTCAAACACCGTTCAGTTGATGACTCAAACCCAACTTTTTGATTCGGACACTTATAACCAAAAAAGCATTTGTGCCATCCCAATTTTATACGAGCCGTCCCTTTTGACGCCAAAGTTATTTTTTCAACTATTTATGTTGTCTCAAACCCTATTTGTGTCGACCCAATTTTGCTATAGATTTGCAAATTCTCGGTATCTCAGTTTGGGTCGTCCCAAACCCCATTTGTGCCATCCTAATTGTTTCAGTCGATGGAAAGGAGACAACCCCTTCTATATACAAGTCGTCCCAGTTTTGAGCATCAGTTTTTGGGTCGTCCTAGATCCAAAAGGAGACGACCCCTACGTACAATATTTCAAATCTGTGTATATCCAATGAGAAGATTTTGGTGCATTAAATACACCAACGGCTACTGTACCTCTTCACAACATTCCAAATTAATGAAACCTATTTAAGGGGAGTTATTCAAACGTTAAATGGTTGGTGAAACAAAGCACAAAAATTGATTTTTTGCATTTACTCTCATTCCAACTGTTTCACTGATCAAAATTCAATTTTAATTCATTGAGCTTTTGGTCTTGGTTCTTTACCAGACTTGTAATTGTCTCTTTGCAATTTATTGTTTTCATTGTAAAAATTATTTGAGAGAGAGAGAGAGATTACTCTGCAGTGAGAATTTATAGTATATCATCTCAAATCCAAGGAAAACACTACTATATGAGAAAAATAGAGGCTATCAAGTTTATGTGAAGATTCAATCAGGCCATAAGAAGTGAGCTCGTAATCACTCTCATTAGAGGTCCGGAAGATAGCCCGTAAAGCTTCTAGGTTTGGAGGTGCTCCTGCAAAGCCTCTTCATCAAGAAGAGATCCAACAAAACTTCTGTACAAGGTTTGGGGCGAATCTGTAAGTACTTCCCCATAGTGGAAACTCAAGTGCTCCTAGAGAGAGTGAACGTAGGTCGGGATTTGGCCAAACCACTCTAAACCTTTGTCTTGTGATTTTCTATTCTTTTCTCTTTATTTCTTTAATTCTTGCTTCTAACCTTGTGTATTCCGCTGCATAGTTATTAATATTTTGATTGCTAGCAGTAAGTTTTAAAGAGACGAAAAGGAATTTATGTCGCACCCTGACCTTCGTAGAATTAATAAAAATGTCTTTTAATTAAACTAAAAACCTCATCTTCTGACTTCATTAAAAATCACAATATTTGTCTACTAAGAAAGTTTATTGATTTAAAGACAGCATCAGTCGACCGAGGGAGGAGCCCTAGTCAACAGAACCTGCTTGCCCAGCATCAGTCGACCGAGGGAGGAGCCCCAATCAACCGAACATGCTTCCTTCAACCTCCATTCAGCTTTCAACTACCAGATTTCTTTTTCTATCATTTTACCCACAATATATCAAATATAAACATGAATATAAAATTCATAAAAATTTTGATAAAACAACCACTTCTACTTCTATCAATTCATCCTCTCTTTTCCCACAATACATCAAGAGTAAACATGGATTTTATTGATAACATGGAAACAAATACTACTTTTATTACCAACTAAAGTATCACTCTCAACCACCCAAAGGTCCTCACCAATGCATGCAAAATAATGAACTTGTATTATTTTTACAAAGAAAGATTAAAGAAAACGAAGTCTAACCAGACTTTTACTCTTCATGCTACTGGTGAACAAAATAACTAGACATGACCTCACCAAAAATTCCCGCATCTGCAGTGATGGGAAATACCTCAAGTCTGCCTTACTCCTCAGCTACATCGTCACTTGGATTGTAACCTGGGTTGTTGTTTCATAAAATAATGAAACAACAACGTGAGCTAACGCTCGTAGGAAACACAATAAACATGATATGCCAGGATGTAATAGGTTATGTACAATGATAAATACATAAGTTGTAATAAAAAAAACATAACCAGACTTCTTACCCCCTCAACTTCCCTACCTCTCTTCTTTTCCTTTAAGGATGAAGAGTATTTTCATCATAAGACTTCTCGATTTTACCTGCAACTACAAAATTACATTTCATACTTTCGGCTCAGAATGAACCGCTTCCTTTTGTGAATTAATGATCCAACAAGATACTTCATTGGATTATTTATCCAATAATATACTTCCTTTCTAATTTTTAAAGCTTCATAATTAGACTCGCTAGGAGCCGTCACCGCTTATGGAAGGGCCGTCCAGAAACCTCAATCCACCAGGTACCACTCCCACTCTTGGATTAATTACCAAAGAATGTCAGTCTGACTAATTGGATTAGTTATCCAATTACCTTCGTCCCTACTTAATGGATGGGCCGTCCATTAGCTCACTAAGATCTATAAACATCGTCCCCGCTTAAAGGATGAGCCGTCCTATACTTCTTAACACAATTACGTGCAATAAGTCACAAAATTGGACTTAAATTCCATATCTTCGATTTTATTTGTTCAAATCACAAATAGTATTCAAAACTTACAACTTCTAATTATTTGTTCACAATATTAGATGAGCTTCAATACACAACCTTTAATGAACACTTCATGTCATTCAACGCATTACTTCTAATCATTCACTTATACGTTTCGTTTTTTATTTCCAAGCACAGTTTACAATTACGACTTCGATTTGCAGTACTGGCATAGTTTTTACTTATCAAGTCATTGAACTAAAAAGGGAACGTCTAGGCTAACCCAAAAAGAAAACCTCCCACAAACTACCACTGTCGTGACCCTCAACCTCTGCTTCAAGTATAGACATGCGTCAAATACTTAACATAAGGTTTGAACCCCAAATGGAGAAGCCTAGGCTACTCCCACACACATTCTTCAACCTACCCAACCCTTAGCCTTCCTACTTCACTTTGTTGGCCTAAAAGATTTTCAGTCCTCTTCACCTTAGTTTTGACCTAACAACATTTTGATTTATTTTTATTACTAATATTTGAGTTGTGTTTGAGAAAATGTTTCAAGTTTATTTTTCACGTTTTTATCTCTCAAATTCAACAAAATATTAGAGGTAAAAGAAGTCATGCCTGAAAGTTGATATATATCATATCTCCTCTGTATTCGAAACCCCTCTCTTTTGGTTTCGAAACCCTCTTTACAACCTGTGCTTTTCATTTCCTTTGTGTCCTGGTATTCAAAACCATCTCCTCATATTCGATACCTTACCTTGTTTCAGTTTCAGACACCCTTCTTTTGTTGGTTGTTGGTTTCGAAACCACTGCCTTTGGTTTCGAGACCAGAGCATGACTTTTGCCCCTCTTTTTCATGCCACATTCTTGTGCTTGGTATCGAGACCCTCATTAGTGTATTCAAAACCTCTTCTCTTTTTAGGGTTCGAGACCAGTTGGTTTCGTATTCGGAACCTACCCCTTGCCTCAGGCTTTAAGTTCAAACTTTATAAGTATCTTGTTTTCGAGACCCCAAGTCTTGTATTCGATACCTCCTTCATCTTTGTGCTCTTTGTATTTGAGACCGTGTGTTTATATTCGAAATCTTCTGGGCAAAAACTTGCAAAACCCTCTGCTGGTACCGTCTCAGTTGCCCTTAGTACCGTCTCACTTTTTGCGCAAAATTCAAACTCTCCGTATCTTGTTTCAGTACCGTCTCAATTGATCTTGGTACCGTCCCAATTGTTTCATAAATTTGAGGGACACAAATTGAGACGTCTCACTTTTAATTGGTACCGTCCCACTTTCCCAGGTCAGAAATTGGGATGTCCCAATTATCAACTGTACCGTCCCACTTTGCATTTAATGCAATCCCCTGTTTTTTCAACGGTCTGATTTTTGGCATTTAATGCACCGATTTTCCCCAACGGCTACTGTATCTTGCCTCCAACCTTCAAATATTATGAGGGCTATTTAAAGGCATTTATTCAAGCTTCGGATGGTTGGTGAAACTCTGAGAAAAGTATTCAAGTCTTCCAACTACCATTTCAGTTTCACTGCGTGCTAAAAATTAA
>JAULLE010096032.1:0-13154 GCA_035668155.1 Sarracenia purpurea
GTATATGTTAATTGAATTTTGAAAATATATTTTTATAATTTATTTATTGTGTTTAAATAATTAATATATGTTATTACATTATTACTATGATTTATTTAAATTTATTCCATCTGTACATAACACTAGTCGACGCTAGTATTTAACTAAAAGGTTATAGAAATTACTTTTGGAAAAAATACATGTTCTAATTCTCAATAACCATTTCGGTACAAACCAACAAAAAATAATATAATATATTTTTGTAATTTTAGGTGTTCGAGCTAATTTATGTGTATCTTAACTAATCATTTGGAAGTTAATTTCATCGTTTACTTACATGATTCTCAATTAATCTCATGTGGGTTAACCCCTAAAATTTGATAGCACGTATATTATTTGGATATTGAAATCTAATGTGAACAATTAAGTCTCAAACTTTGATCACCTAAAAGAGACTAATCACAATGCATCATTTTTGTAATTTCTTATCTTCGAAAACATGAAAAATAAAAATAAAAAACAAAACAAAAAGATAATAATTTCAAACATGATCTTCCACTTGTAATGAAGTTAATTATTTCTTACATAGCTTGATATAGACATATATATATATATATATATATATATATATATATATATTTTTACTTTTTAGTTGGGAGGTTGAGCTCATAACGAACTCTACCCGAAGCATCATAGAATACGATATGGGCAGTTAGTTTAGTAAGCTGCACGGACATGAAACCCTGCCCGTCGTAATAGAACTTCACATTGTCGTGATGCGGCGAATCGTGGATGTCCCCTTTCCATGCCTTTGATCCGGCTCCACTCGTTAAAAATTGGATTGAGCTGCATTCACAAATAATGTTTAAATTTTTCTTATATCTTGTGATCTGCATTCGGAAATCAAATTTTAATTCAAAAGTATGGTTCAAAAACAAAGCCACATAATGATTTAGCTTTTGTTAGTGGATTTTTTTTTGGTTATTTAAGTTTTAGTCATATTTTTAAAGATGATAAGAGTTTTAGTTCCGCTACAAAATATATATTAGTCTTAGTCATTTTCTAAAGAAATGTAGATGATGTTTTTAATGATCTACGGTCCTTACTAATATGGTCAGGAATTCACACACGTGTTGGCTGGTATTTGGTGGTGCTTTTGCTTCTCCTTCCTACACAGGTAGCAGCAGTCAGGGTGTCTAGCCAAAGGTATTCTCCGGTAAGACCCACATATATGGGACTGAGGTGCTTGAGGTGCTTAGTTTTAGAGAGATAAGTTTCAAAGAAATTTCAATAGAGTTTTGGCTCAATGTTAAAGGAAAACCTTTTGATTTGGTTTCTCTATTTATAGATATGGAATTACTTGAATTTGAATTTTAACCAATCTAACCCGAGCTAGATCAAGTCACTTCTTGGAGAAGTTTCATTAATGACATTAATAAGTTGTCTCATCTCCCATTAATGCATGCTACTCCTTGACACATCTACTGCTCATAATTACACTTTATGTCCCTTTAGCTGAAATCTCCGAAGATCTTCATGCCAGGCATTTAATGTCCCCTGGCAGCTATTAAATGCTTTTTGATCTCGTCAGGTTCAGCTTCGTCCTTGCTTGGGATCCTTAAGTTCGGTGCTCGGCCCAATGAATGTTTGTCCGGGTCTGATATTCTCACTCGGTCATCGGTGGCCAATATCTAATCATTGTTCAGCTAGATCGCTGAGATCCCCACATGCTCTCTCATTTTGACATATGTTCTCATGGTCGAGCATGTCACTACTTTATGAGGGTACAAATATTTGATTCCGCTCAATTGCCTCCAACACTTTGTCGTTGCTCGGTAAACGAGGAACGGTGGGGTGATGTCAAGTTACTTCATCCTTATTTGTTCACCTCACGCTTAGATAGAGCTCGGGATCCCTTTTGCATCATGGATGACGTATGCCCTCACACCGGTTCATACTTATAATTTAATGTTGATGGCATCAGGTTTCATGCCCCTACTGATGTGTGACACCCACACTCTACGTAATTATTACAAATGGTGCGTGTGGACCTCAAGAGCTGAAATGTCAACACGATTTTTCATCATGTCATTAATGTCCAATCATTTGTTATAATGACATAGACCTCGAGCTCGAACACTCCTGTCCCAAGGCAAAATTGACTAAACAGAACGCTGGGATGGATGTGCTCGAGCCCCAAGCAGAATCAAACCTTACTCAGCTCGCTACCAACTGACGCATTTAATTTTTTGGTCACGAAGGGAAACTATGGTGCCATTTCGGTGTTTCGAATTTCAAAACCCTCGGGCACCTATAAATAGGGGTTCCCCTTTTTCTCTTTGCATGCCAGCAAACCCTCAAACCCCACAAACGCTCTCTCTCTCTCTCTCTCTCTCTCTCTCACAACGATTTTCGACGATCTTTCCAACGAGGAGTTCACATCGCACATGGCGGACTTCAAGGTAACGCACCACCTTAGATAGGCTTGCACCACCTTCGACTTCGAGTTTTGATTCTTTGGTCGCATTGCCACTGTCGCGTCATGGCCAGAGGCGATTTTCCACCATCGTCGGCGAAAATGACAATGTTTATCATATTGTGGTTCCTTGTCGTCAAGGGCAGTGTAGCTTTCCTGGTTTTCTCTCTTTTTTTCTAGTTACCATTCGTGCTTTTCTTTTAACTTTCGTAAAATCCATAATGAGATGGTTAGCCGTGCTTGTAGACAATGAGCCCGCGTTGAGATAGTTTTGTGCTCGGTATTGGATCCCAAACAACGTCACTATGTATTCGTGCTTTTCTTTTAACTTTCGTAAAATCCATAATGGGATGGTTGGCCGTGCTTGTAGACAATCAGACCGCGTTGAGATAGTTCTGTGCTCGGTATTAGATCCTAAACAATGTCACTATGTCTAGTGAACGAGGAATAGCACGTGACTTCGTCCGAACATGAGGTCTCCGTGTGGCGGATTATCGCAATCTCAGGGGCCAGGATGGAGTTTCCAATCCCGAGCCTAGTGAGGGAGGTGCTCAACTTCTACGACATCTGCCCTTCCTAGCTCACCGGCAATGGGTTCTCATCCTCATGGGGGTTAGGGACCCGACCTTTATTTAATTACTATTCTCTCCATATGATGTCGTTTGGATGGTTTTGGTGAATCAAGAGTGGTGGAATCGCGGACCGGTTCGATTCAAGAAAATGTTCGACCAAAAACATGCAAAAGCGGATGAAAGAAACCGATATACCTTCACTCATTTGGTCATAACTTTTTCTACAAAATGAATCTTAATGTGAAACTAGAACCATTGGAAATAGGACTTTCGGGGCTTCGATTTGTATATAAGAACAATCATGTTTCGAGTTCGAGTGAATAAGTTATGCTCGTTTGAAGTTTCAATTTTTGGTTGCTACCAAGTGACCGCTTGAGCGGACTAATGAGCGCTCGAGCGATGTGTCGCGATACATTTTTTAAAAAAGGGGCCTGAGAGCTTATTTTCTTCATTTCTTTTATTCCCCCTGTCTCTCTAAGAGGCGAAAACATTAGGGCTTAGGTCTCATGGATGCTTGGAAGGTCTTGAAGGGCTTTAGGGCTTGTTTGGTAAGCTTAATCCCCTTAAACCCTTGTATCTCTTCTCCTTCTTATCTCTTTTTACCTTTTTGTAATCTTTTTCCATGTTTTATGGCTAGGGTTCAGTTTTTGGAGCTCTCATGGAGATTGGGTTCGGTTATTCTCTTCTTGAGATAGGATTTTACACTAGCTTTGAATAATTTGTATATTTATGTGACTATTTTGTGGTTTGTGTGTGTTAGATGAAAAACCTAAAGCATATGACTAGATTTTAAGGATTTGGACCCTAGACTTGTGTAATTTGGGGCTTGGTGGGTTTTTATCATTTTGTTGGATGTTTTAAGCTATCTTCTCTTGTTTTCTTAATTCAAACTTGGATTTGCAGCAAGACTTTACTTTTAAGCTTTAGGTGGATTTTTGCTTGAAGCTTAGGATTGGGGGTTTTTGGATTTGAAGCCCTAGGATTGTGTATTGATGGTTTTAGAATATTATGGAGGTTATTGAGTAGTTGTATGGCTTGTGATTTGGTGAGAAACCTCATACATCAGGTCACGGGAGTTTGGGGTATAATATGATTTCTATGTACTTTGTGGCATGCTTGAGCTTTGTGTGATGGTTTGAGCTATCTCTTATGCTAGTTGATGCCTTATAGAGCATTAGAATTATATTTGAGTGTTCTCTCTTGCTTTGGGTAGAATTTTCCTATATTTGAGATGCGACAAGCTTTGGTTTCGTGTTGACTTGCGAGTATAAGATCACTTTGAGGATTAAGGCCTGATAAGGACTATTTATTAAACATGTTGGTGTTCTATGTGTCTTAGAATCATGATAGGAGGTGACTCCCTTTAATTTGGGTGAATTTCACATGATTAGGATAATGTGAGTTTTTTGCTAAGTGTTTGGATGTACATGTAAGTCATTGTAGTTGAAGGTTGATTGGTGGTTTTAGGCCACCTAGTTGGTAGACATGCGCGTTATGGATAGTTGGGCTTTCTTTTGAGTGAAATTTACTTTATTGGATTAAAATCCTTAAGTGTGAAAGACATTGGAATTGGCTAAGTGTGAACACATTGGGTGTTCGATGGTTATGTGTTGGTGTGTATAAAGAGATGGTTAAGACCATCTTCTTGATATGAATATGAACATGGAGGTGTAATACCCTAAATCCCTTGTGGAGAATCTTGATGTTTTGGTCTAAGGACTTGGTTGGTTGACTACACAATGAGACTTAAGGTATTTGACTTGCCACTCTTGGTTTGTGAGATGGTGATTGTAGCATGTGAGACTTGAGGTCTAGTGCTTACAACTTATAACCTTGATGCGTAATTAGAGATTTAAGAAGTTTGAGACTTGTAGCATGTGTCAGTCGCGATAGTTGAAGCCCAATAGTTTGAGACTTGAAGCTTGTAAATTGTGGTCGGTGGCTTATAGTCCATTCACTTGCAGCTCGTGTCAGTCGCGATAGTTGAAGCCCTATAGTTTGAGGCTAGTCGATCGTGACTTGTACTTTATAGCTCATTAATTATGATTTGTGATCATAGCTCAAGGCTGAGGCTTAGAAATCTATGGTTAGCAATCCTTAACCTATGACATAGGGCTTGTTTGTAGATTGACGAGTTTGTGTGGTTCGAGGCTTGGAGCTTGAGGCTCGTGCTTGTAGGCTTATTGCCTTATTGACTGTTGTAGTGACGTGAGCAGATACGGGTAGTAAAGTTACCCCAATGACATTTGATTACCCTAGTATCGTATGAAATAATGTGTGGTTATTATTATGCTATGTTATAGACTAGCGAGGAGTAGCCCTTATGGATGATTATTCACGATGTTGTATGTTATGTATTATGCGAGTTCATTTATGATATCCTTATTGTTGATATCGTTGTTGTTAAGTGATGGCATCCTTGCTATCGATATCTTTGTTGTTGTTGATTTGTGATTACATCGGTTGTGATATCTTATTTGTTTGATATCTTATGTTTATACACATTTTGTTGGTATTGTTGAGGTAATCGTAGCTGTTTAAGCTAACTTGCAAATTGATGTCATCTCTACTCTTGGATGAGTTCATGACTTGATTAGAGACTCCACATGAGTGAGTGTATGATGTTATGATGATTGTGGCTGGGTCAGCCTTGCCCTCAACCCTTCGAATTGTAAAAGAGTTGCATTGGATTGTGGATGGGTCAACCTTGCCCTTAACCCTTCGGGTTGTAAAAAAGTTGCATTGGATTGTGGATGGGTCAACATTTCCCTCAGCCCTTCGAGTCAACCTTTCCCTCAGCCCTTCGAGTCAACCTTTCCCTCAACCCTTCGGGTTGTAAAAGAGTTGCATTAGATTGTGGATGGGTCAACCTCGCCCTCAGCCCTTCGGGTTGTAAAAGAGTTGCATTGGATTGTAAAAGAGTTGCATTAGATTGTTAATGAGGTCAGCCATGCCCTCAACCTTCGGGTTGTAAAAGTGTTACATTTGTTTGGTTACGGGTCAGCCATGCCCTCAGCTTTCGGGTTGTAAAATTGTTGCGTCGGATGATATGGATTATGAGATGGTTGGCCAAGCCTTTAAACCTTTGATTTGTGAAACCCTCGGTTTGTAAACTTATGCATTGATTTGGATAAACCTGAAAACGTTTTTGAAATACCTGATAAAGGGGAAAGAAGGTTTTAAAATGAGAATCTGGAAAGAAAGCAAATAAAACCTATTTTTGAGAATTGTTTTCAAAACTAAAGTCATGTGAATACAGTTTTCTACAAAACGTGGAACGAGGTTCCTTCTTTTTACTAGTGTTGGGATATTCACATACTCAACTCATATGTTGGACTTGTTATTCCTTTGTTAGTGTATCTTCTACACGAGCAATCGCTTATGTTGTTGTTTCCCCACATTTTTCAGGATATTGTGTGGATGTATTGGCTTACTGGAAGATGCACTAGATATTTGATTTCTGTATTCTTCTGCTTGTTGTATTCGGATTTGTTGTATTGTTTTAATATTTATCTGTTGGATTGTAAGGCCATAAGTTCTGGTTTCTATTTATGATTGTATTTGCCTAGTTTTATGTTCTGTTAGAGGTGATAGCTTCTTCAGGCGCTGCGAAAAAGGTAATCAGGTTAGTAGTAATCAGTTTAGCTTTATGTTGCCTTATATGGGCTTTATAGTAGCAGTAGATTCCTTGAATGGGCTTTTATTGTGGTTGTTGGATGCCTTTGATGTGCTGTTTTTATTGTTGAGTTTGTGTTGGAATGTCTACAGGTTATGAAAATTTGGAATAGTGCCAAAAACAGGGGAAATTCTGCCAAAATTTTTAAAAATTTCCAGAGTTAGTTTATTTGAAGTTAGACCGTCTTGGTATATTTGTTAAGGTTGAGATGATTTATATTAGTTGGATATTAGATTAAGGTCACGATGTTACAGTTATGATGCTGAATCGAGTGATGGATATTAACATTGGCCTGTACGACATTCAGTATAGCTACAACCTCGTGAGGTTGAGTACGAGTTCCACCAAGTATCACTTCAAAGCCAAGAAGAACTGAAACCTCGTGCTCGTCCTTAAGGGATCGAACAAGGGAGACATTGAGGATTTTGTTATGGTTGGGGGCAATTGGAAGCATAGACCCGGGGATCCTCATGGTCGCTCTTGCCCTGTCATAGTCGACCACCTAAGCAGCACTTGACTCTCATTCCTTATATTCCTGAGCACGTGTCTTTAGATCTTCTTTATACTCTACATTGATGCCATGTTTTGTATCTTCTTGCTAATGAATATCTTCTAAATTTTGCAGGTCGACATTGTAACACCATTGCTCGGTAAGACCGTCGCGATAGGAAAGAAGGTCGGGTAGACATCATCACTCTTTTCCATGTCTTGCACTTCGACACCCAGGTCCGGAATCGAATTAGACTGTTCAACAGGGAGCCTCTTCATCCCAAAGAGCTCAACATCCGTATTCCCCTAGCAACCGTTCAGTAGGATCAAGTAACCGAGCAACGGGAAGAGCTCCTAGCCGTTGATGCGGGCTCGGACTCGTCACCCGAAGGTCCTTCACTCACCCGTTCTAGCCATGCCTCTTTCTCAATGGTACCGAAGAGAAATCTGATCGACCTCGTCGAAGATATGACATGTCCTACCCTGAGTGTGGCGGTCCCCGGGAGCTCATCAATCGCTCAAAGGGTTCCGACTCCACCACCACAACCAGCAGGACCCAGTCCAGCACCCCTTACCATTCAGCAGCCGAGTAGGGTGATGGCTGTTGAGCAGACCTCGAGTAGGAATGTTGGACCACGCCTGATCAAGGCTGCGTTTGGACCGACCTCTTGCTCTTCAATCGCTCAGACCGAGCAAGGGCAGGCTTTTTCTATGTTCTCCAAGCACAATCGCAGGCCCATACTGTACATGGATTCTTCTATAGGCAACCACAATGTCACCTGGGTGATTGGTTAGGCCATGATCCTGTCCAAGGGTTGTGAGGTTCTGGAGGCTTCACTCTCCTAGGGCTCACTCAAGGTCTCCATGCAGCATGCACTCTGGTAAGTATTGCCCCGATCTCTTTTCCTTGGGAAATTTTTTGCACATTTCCTTTGTTTCTTTATCTGTTTCTCACATTTTCTTTCCTGTGCATTTTGCGAAGTTTGTGCTCGAGCTGTCTGATCGAGTTCGCGCTCTTTATTATGACTTCAAGAAGCAGATGACTGAGCTCACAAAGACAAATGAAGAGGTTGTTAGTGCTCTGGCTCAGGTAGAGGAGGCTTGTAAAGGGAAGCCTCTGATTGTGATCCAACTTACTGACACCCAAAAGAAACACGAAGAGAACATAAAGGTGGTCCTCGAGCAGCTCATGCAAGCCCAAACTTAGAATGTTGATCTTGCTACCAAGCTCGATGCTGAAAAGAAGACGTCGGACGAGCAATACAGGCTTGGTGAGGAGCATACCGAGCATGAGTACGAGGAGTAGGTCATCTCCTTACAGAACGTCATGTTCAAGTAGAGATGGAATGATTCCCTCGATGCTGTGCTTGTATTGCCAGATTTAGCCCTACGTATTAACGTTCTGTGGCCGAGACCGATCATCCCAATCCCTCCGGGCTTTGATGCAACTTTGAGGAAAGTTACCACTCTCGGGCTCCTGACCCACCCCGAGGTAGTGCCCATCTCAACAATCCCCGTGCATGGTCCTCATCCGAAGACTGAAGGGGTCAATTGGGGCGAGACTGCGCAAGAGGCAACGAGGTCATCTTGGACCTCTTTGTCCCTCCCCCAAGCGTAAACCAAGTTGACCTCACCACTACCAAGGATGAGGATGTCGGAGTCGAAGAGACTGGGGCCGGGCAGGAGTGAGCACTTCCTCAGGTCTCACCTCTCTATAGCTGGACCCCTCCTCCTGTTCTGTTCATGATGCATTTTGCTTCTTTGGGGAAGGGGCCTTTTCTTGGTCGGGTTGCATATTTACCACCCAATCGAATTTGAGTTTTATCTTTTACGTTTTTGTCTTTGTCTTAAAGATTATCACCAAAGTTCCTCAAAACAGTAGTATAAAGATGTTTTGTTCTACTACTGAGGATACTTACTACTTGTTATGTTCTACTGCTAATTTTTCTTTTTATACGTTGCACGACCTCATTTCTATCTGAGGTTGACACGCCACTGATGTAATCAACTATGTTAATAGAATGAAAATTCTCCAAGTGTTTGTTCTCGGCTTTCATTTCACATGCTTAGAATGTATGTACAATTCCATATTAATGAAATGAAACTTTCTTCAAGTGTTTGATCTCGTTGGTCCAACTATTCCTAGAACTGGTCAATTACTTTTTGCATAATTCGGCGAGGCGTCGATAGCCTATGTGAGGGAGTGACTTCGCCTGATGATTCCGCCAATAAACCCCTACTTCGCCGGAGTCTCGCGTCTCTAGCGTGAACCTTCGAGTTCACTAGTGATCTTCTCCTTGGGGGGGGGAGTCCTGTAGCATCTCTCTCCGTCTCCATTATGGATTTCATGGCTAACCATATTAGTGTTCTTCACGTTATTCCCACATTCCCACATACGTCACCAAATTGCAAATGATGTTTTTGATACTACAGCCCTTGCTAATGCGTCTGGGAATTCACGCACGTGTTGACTAATATTTGGTGGTGCTCCTGCTCCTTCTTCCTGCATAGGTAGCAGCGGTCTGGGTGCTTAGCTGGAGGTCTTCTCCAGTAAGGCCCTTAGGTGTGAAAGTGAGATGCTTAATTTTAGAGATGGAAGTTCCAAAGAAATTTCAGTAGATTTTTAGCTTAGTGTTCAAGGCATATCTCTTGGTTTGGCTGGTTACTCTATTTATAAGTGTAAAATTTCTTGAATTTGCACGGGTTTTACCCGACCCGAGCTGAGTCAAATAGCTTCTTTGAGAAGTTTTATTAATGATATTAATGGGTTGTCTCCTCTCCCACTTATGCCTACTGCTTCCTGGCATGTTTGCTACTCATGATTACACTTTTTGTCCATCCAGGTGAAATCTCCTAGGATCTTCGTACCAGACATTTAATGTTTCCTGGAAGTCATTAAATGCTCTCTAATCTAGTCAGGTTCTTGCTCGGCATGCCAGGGCACATGTTCAGCTTCATCCTTGCTTGGGCTCGTTGAGCTTGGTGTTCAACCCGATGAATGTCTACTCGGGTCCAGCATTCTCGCTCAGTCGTCGGTGGCCAAGATTCGATCATTGTTCTACTGGACCGCCGAGATCCCCACATGCTCTCTCGTTCTAACACATGTGCTCATACTCGGGTACATGATTGCCTCGTGATGGTACAAATGTACAATCTCCTCAAGAATGAATGAGGAAAATACCCTTATAGATGTCTATAATTGATTCTTATCAAGAATAAAAAATATATCATAATTTTTGGATTACTTTGAAAGCACCTCTAAAACATATCTAATAACCATTCATATTTTAGTGGGATTGATTAGTGGGTTTTCTAATTATTAGTAAACTAAATACATTCTCCATATATCTTTTAATGAGAAAGTCATATACTATAGGAAAAGTTCATCAAATTTTAAAATCCGATTTTTGTGATGAAACTCAAATTGAATTATTAAATATTGCGTCAATCAGTTTTGATCAATTCTCACAGTTGTATTTTTAGAATGATGCAAATTAAATTTTGTAATCTATATGGATTATTAGTGGTGATACATGTATCAATTCATTTACTTATAATTTATGCGTACTTGGATTTGCGGTGATACATGTATCATTTTTATTAACTTGTAATAAATATATACTGCGACTAGCAGTGATACATGTATCATTAGTATTAAGTGATAAATAAAATATTCTAAAAAATTTAGAATGATCCGACGATACATGTATCACTATCATTATTTTTGAAATGATCCATATTACTAGCATGAATTTTATATAAGTACATTCTTCATATAAAATGATGTAGATTTAATTTTGTTAGCTGGTGATACATGCTGTTTGAAATTATGAATATTTCAATCCAATTTAATTGTATTAAAAATTCAACATTAATGAAACTAATAAAAATCTTTGAATTAGACTAAAACTAATAAGGGTACTAAAAATACTTAAATTATCGTCTTTTATGATTTTCTTAAAAGTTAATTTCTTTACTTTCATGATTTATCACCGTAAAAAAAATCTAAAAGTATTGTCGTTTTCAAAAAAAAAGAAAAAAGTTCACGGAAAAAGCCACATAAAAGTGGCTTTTATTTTAAAAATGGCATATGAGAATTGTTTTCTCCGTGAAAATTAATCTAAAAACTAACTTTGGACTTTTTATTAAAAGATGAAAAAAATAATAATAAAAAAAAGATATCCTACACGGTACCTAAGTTGCCAAATGACTAAATTTTAATTTATAGTTTTCGTTTCTTAAAAATTTAGAAGTAAAAAAGCTAAAAAGCTTTGGCAAGCCAAACGAAACCTATCTCTATAAAAATCTGCAAAATGTTCAATGTATTTTACCTTTTGTTATCTTTGATGTGTTCCAAGCAGTGATCATGCCCGTTTATGTACATATCAACCTTGGTTTCCTGAAATTTAAGATGATATCAAATTTCATGAGATCCACAGCATTGTTAATAAATAATAATAACATTTATGGCATATTGTAACTACTTTTTCTTATATTAATACTTTTCTTATGTCACACTTTTTTTAAAACATAATTTTTCTCTCAATTCTTCTAAACTCTAACCCCTTTTTTTTTTTCTCTCTCTTTCATTTTTTTAAATACTACTTTTCTCTTTGTTTCTCATTAATTTTCTAATATATATGCATATGTTTATAGTCCAAAAAATATAGTTGACTCTATACATTACTAAGTTGACATAATTTTTATTACTCATGATTTAAATTAAGAGTATAATTAATAAAAGCATTTTAAGTATCTTCATTAATAATCAAAAAGTATTTATCATTTAAAATTATATTTTAAATTAGATTATATTTAAAGTTTCTTTATGCACAAGTAATTGCTAGTAAAGTATGCTTTACTGGTCTTAATTGGGATCGAATTATCCAATTCTTGACTTAGGAGTAAGTTTCATCATTTTTGTCAATACGATCCAAGAGGCAACAGTAATCAGTCAACTTCTTATAAGAGGTTATTTATCTAAAAGATTATGTCATTCAGGTTTTATTTGTTTTAACGTTAAAATAATAAAATATTTTATTTCTTTTTTGATGTTTGGTTAATAAAATATAAATAAAATATTTTCTTAAGTAAAATATTTTACATTAAAAGACAAAAATATTTTACATTTTAAAAATTGGCGTACCTTTGGTTAGAGGCGTCGAAGACACCCGAAAAATCCGTGAACCAACCCAACCCGACTTCTGTGGGTTGGGTTGGTTCGGTTCTATCAAGATAATATATTGGTTCTGAATAAATTTTTTTAGAACAGGTCTAATCAGTTCGGTTCTTGGGTTGGTATTTTTTAAATCGACTCAACCCAAGACCCGAAGCTATATATATATTTTATAAGAAATTGATTAATTAGTGTAACAAGTAAGAACGTGAGATAATTAAGGCACAAGATATAATTAGATTATTGTTAAAAATGTTTTTAATTTAAATATTTATTTGAAATTGGTTAATCTTATGTGAGGATTATCCTATTGTTAATATAATATTATTTTGATTCTTAAATAATTTAAATTTGTATTATATAATGCGTAAGATTAGTTATCAAATAGAACCGCATGTCCAATCCAAACCAACCGGTGTTAATTTGGGTTGTGTTTGGTTGGTTCTAAAACATATATGGTTCGGTTATAGGTCCAAATTTTTAGAACCGACCTAGATCGGTTTGGGTTTGGGTTAAAATTCAAATTGACGCAAACTGACACAGGTCCGCCCCTACCGTCATAAATGGTTTGGTTAACGGATTATCACTTAAATCGCATCACACCGATCCACGAACACCCTTAATATTTGTCACCACAACTAATGGTAAAACAATGTTTTCCAAATAATGTAAATGTCTTTTTTTGAAAACAAAAAATGTACACATTAATCCCATTCAATAACCTATTTAAATTTTAATGTCAACAGAAAAAAAAAAATCAAATCAATAAAAAAATATTTTATTACA
>JAULLE010097128.1:0-13147 GCA_035668155.1 Sarracenia purpurea
AATTCATGTTTTGGGCTAGGAGTTTAGTTAGGGCCTATGGTGGAAAAAGTCTTGGCTCGTGGTAGAATGGACTAACTCGGAACTTGAGTTAGGGATATCCGGTATTCTCGTACGATCAACCCGTGTATTATACTTCATCGTGATCCCTCACGTAGGCATTTTATATGCACGTGTTTTTAGTTGGCTTCAGGTTTTATTTAATTTAATTCGATCGTCGGATTTTTCGCCGGGACGTTCGAGGTATTAAATTAAATAATTATGGGCATTATTGGCAAAGTGGAATCATGGGAACCCTAGGGTGGCTGGCCCTATATGTGTTAACTGTGAATTATTTTTTATGAAAAGTGTATATAAGACTTTGCTATTTTGGCAATCTTAAATATACACTTGGTATATTTTAATATATTGCAATATATTAAAATATTTATAAAATTAATTCTCTAGGTACACATAGCATGGCCGGTCCTAGTAGGGCTTATATTGTATATTCTATGCATTATTTTAGGAATGAGATTATCTTGGTTTCCTAAAAAAATACATAGAGATAAGTATACATTATATTTGGAGAGATTTGAGGAGAATTTTTCTCTCCCCTTTCTCTCATATGGTCGGCCCCTATATGGGGAGTTTTAATATTTATATTATGTATATATTATATGTATTTTGATGGAGAATAGATTATATATTTTTTCCTAAAAATAAATAGGGATATATATACTTAATATTGGGGATTAAAAACAGAACCTAGCCTCCATAATTCCACACATAGCCATCGGCCCCTAGGGAATTTCTCTCCAATTCCTTTGAGTTTTGGTGGAGATCCAAGGTGTGTTTGAAGCCAAGGAGTTCGTCTCGGATCGATGTCCACACACCGGTGGCGAATACGTGTGAGGACCATACGTGAGAAGGTCTCGAGGACGTTTCAATGATTACGTGGTTTTTGTTTGTGATTTTCGACAATCACCAAAGGTATAACTTCTGTTCATTTAGTTTAGCATGATAGGATTTCATGAAAAAACAACCGTCGACTCGATTATTTAAAAAACCTTTACGCGTTCGTCTCGTTTTCTCCAACAGGCGTAAGCCATACAGAGCTTTAGTGAGCTTACATACAAAAGAAGCTCGATCTGGATCAATATAACCAGAAGATTGTCTTATATATACTTCTTCATTCAAAATACCATGAAAAAAAGCACTGAAAACATCCAATTATCTAAGAGACCATCCAAAATTAATAGCAATAGTAAGAAAAACCCAAAGTGTAAGTTGTTTAATAACAGGACTAAAGGTTTTATTAAAATCTAGACCTTCAGTTTGTTTATTTCCTCTAGCAACTAATTTGCTACTAGCACTTTTTTGGAAACTAAACTGTTTGGGTGTTTGATAGCCAATATAC
Organism: Sarracenia purpurea; assembly: GCA_035668155.1. Taxonomy (NCBI): domain Eukaryota; kingdom Viridiplantae; phylum Streptophyta; class Magnoliopsida; order Ericales; family Sarraceniaceae; genus Sarracenia; species Sarracenia purpurea. The sequence continues at coordinate 1,397 of JAULLE010097128.1, forward strand.
AAAGTATACGACTATTTTCTCTCTATAAGCTATTTTTTAATGAATAAAATAGGAGATTTTAAACTTTATTCCCAATCTACCTAAAAACATCTTCACAAAAGAAGTTTTCAATGATTGTTTTTATTTTTGTAAACAAAGTGTCGTTTGAAATGACATTTTTAGTGGTTTTTTATTTTTTGACTCTTAAAAATATCATTTAAAATGATGTGTTTTCTATTTTTTAAATTTCTTTAATAAATCGTTTTTTTAAAAACGCCTTCAGTGTTTTCAATGCTTTTACTGCTTTGTAAAGAAATCGATTTCTCAAAACACATTTTCTTATCCAATTCACTTTCTTCGTTCAAAGATTAAATAACAGTTTTTATTCAAAATATTTTCTTGATTCAAAAAATATTTTTTTTTAATTTCAAAACATATTTTGATGATCGAATTCATTCATTATGTATAACTCATCGAGTTCGGTGTCCATGTAAGAATTTAGAATAATACAATACCGTTAACTAATTGATAGCATAACATTTGTTTAATATTTTTTCTTCAAAATAAATAAAAATTATATTTTTAGGAAAAAAATGTTAAACAAATGTTATTCTATCAATTAGTTAGAAATATTAGATTACTATTTGACCGAATGCATCCGTCGGAAGTATGTCTACCGAGCTGCCTGTGTCGACCTGCACTCGCCTGACCATAGCGTTACTAATCGGAGCATTGATGACAATGGGGTCGTCGTGTGGGTGTTGTATTGATTGTCCATCTTTTTCAGAGAAAGTCAGTTTATAAGTTTTAGTGGTCTGCCCTTACGCTAGAGATGATCTGGTGCTTGGCCAACCTTGGTCATTCATTAGCCTCTTGGTGTATACCTTGCGCGTTGAACTATCGGTTCCTCCTCCAGCGAAGCCACCGGTGATTGTCCTGATCTCGAGGTGGGGGCCACCATGCCTCTATCCTCTGTCATCCTAGTTAGCATTACGTTGGTCTCTGTGTCGCTACTCGGGGTGGTTCTACCGATCAGCCGATCGGACTGGCCGATTAGCGAGGAAGCGGTCAAGCTTCCCTTCCCTAATCATTCTTTTGACCTCCTATTTCAAATCAAAGAAATCGTCGGTGTCATGCCCGTGGTCCTTATAGAATTCATAGAACTTGTTGCTGGGGCTCTTCTCGGGCGATGACCTTAGTTTTCCAGGCCACCTGACTTCCGGGTCTCTCCGAATGTGCATTAGGACCTGCTCAAGGGGGGAGTTGAGGGGGGTGAAGTAGTGAAACCTCGGTTCGTACCATCTTCCCAGGGGTTGGTCAGCTTTTCTCCCATGGTCTTGGTCGGTGGACCTCCTTACGAGCCTTGACTCTGACTCTCTCTGCCACGCCTTTGCTCGCCTTACATCCATAGTTTCCTTGACATTTATATGCTTCTGAGCCTTTTGCATGAGCTCAGTCATGTCCTCTGGAGGTGGCTTGGATAAGGAAAAAAGTAAACGAATTGGTTGTAACCCGCCAATGAATGTGGCCATCACTATCTTGTCGTCGCCTCCATCCACCAGCAAGGCTTCTTGATTGAAGCGGTCGATGTAGGTGCGAAGGGGTTCTCCCTTCCCTTACTTAATAATGAGGAGCGAGGTGACTGGTTTTTGGTGTCTTTGCACCACAACAAAGTGGCCCAAAAACATCTTGCTGAGCTGGAAAAAAGACTCAACAGACTCCGATTTGATCCTGGAAAACCAAATCCTTGCCGCACCTTTCAGGGTGGTGGGGAAGGTTAGACACATTATTTCTTCCAGAACAAGGTGGACATACATCACGGACTGGTACGTGTCCAAATGATTCAGGGGGTCAGAATTGCAGTCGAATTGATCCACATGGGGCATCTTGAACTTTGGGGGAAAGGGGCCCCTATGATGGAGGAAGTGAATGGGGTCCCTCCCGGGTTCGCCCACTCGTCCACTAATGCTGAGGACTTGCCCTTGAAGGCCTGCATCATATGGTTGAGCTAGGCCCTCCGACTGCTCCAGTCCCCTAGTCGGGAGATGGCGGAGCTCGTTCCCTTGAGAGAGGACTCAAGGTTTTACGTTGATCCGACTACCGACCTCCTCTTCTATCCCCCATTGGTTCTGCTGGTGGTGGGCTTCCCTTCATTTGTTCCTTGAGAGGTTCTCCTGTAGAGCCATCCAGCAGTTTACCGGTTCTTCTCTCCAACTTCGACTTGCGTGGGCATTATTTTCACTAAGAGATTCATTTCTGGGCTCCGCTAGGCCCAGAGGTGATGAATGACCTTCTGATTCTGTTGCAAGATCTATTGGTTTTGTTGCATTAAATGAAAAATCCCTCGGGTGAGTTGCTCGAACCGTTACTGCGTTGGGTTTTCCTCGGGCAGAAGGTTTGGGTCATTCTCTCCGGTCGTTGATCTGGTGTGGACCATAAGGTGACTTACTGCTATCAAAAAAGAATAAAATCATTCCTATAGACGACACCAAATGATAGCGTCAGAATTTGGTATGATCCATGAGGAAGCTCCGTAGGCCTTCGAAAGAGGGTAAATACGTTAAATATGAGGCCGATAGGGTTTTCGGCGTAACCTCTCCGACGGTTAAGTCAATATGTGATCTAGGTCGATGTATAAGAAACTTATAGACAAAGATTGATGACTAGGGTTATGAGAATTCTCGTACCTTTCTCCCTGGTCACCTATCGTTTATATAGGCCATTGAATGGGTTAACACGTGTCATTCTAGACCACGCGATTGCCGGTTGGAGTACCCTTTCCATAACGATGTATGAAAGGTTTGGGATCCTACTTTATCCTCTGACAGCAAATTCATGGGGGACGATATTCTTTTATATTTGTTGTTGAGAGCTTTACTCATGTGTTGATGCGTGTCGAAAAGGCTTTTTGCTAGGACTCTGCCTCACGAAGGAAGGGCTCCTGAACTATGGTTCGACCGACCGACAACAGGCTGATCAGTCTAGATCTCTTTACAGGTCAGGTGGCCGATCAGGACATGTCGAAGGTCACGTAATACGGTCTCGGCTAACGAGCGTGATACTGCTTGTTGAGCAGTTCTCCTCTGAGCGGTGGCGTTGTTAATCAGCTATGCGGCTTTGCACCGTGCTGATCACCTTGTGGACTGGACCTTTTTGCCTTTATAGGTTTAGGCCAGACCCAAAGGTGGTGTATATACCTATCAGTAGCCCATATTCTTAATGGTGTCAGGCTGAAGGCTAGAGATCATTAAGAATATCAGTTACAACCCCTTCTCTACTTGTCCAAGACTGAGTTTGTTTTAAATTTACGTTCTTTGCCATGTACTGATCAGTAGCCCCCTTATTCTTTATGATGTTCTAGGTGAAGGCCAAAGTCTATTGAGAATATCAGTTGCAAACCCTTTGTGTAGGACTTTGTTTGTTTTAAATTTGCATTCTTTGTCACGCACTGATCAGTAGCCCTCTTGTTCTGGCTGGGGTCTGGTCGGAGTCCAAGGACCAGGGAGAATACTTGGCATGTGGTAGAGTAGGATCTCTTGAGGTTCCAGGCTGAATGGACACAGCTCGGGTGGTAGTTAAATGGCGCTGATGATTTTAAAAAAGTACTGGAGCCCTCCGGATTGATATCGGACGCATGTCAGTTAACTTATGGCGTCTTTTTGGTGATGTGGGGGCGCTTTGTTGCTTCACAATAAATGTTCCATAAATGCATGATGACGCCTGACGATTCTTTGCTAGCTGTTGAATTTAAACGGAAGGGTATGAATACGTTCGGGGGTATACTCCAAGACGAAGGCCCTTGACCTAACTGCCAACTCGAAGGACACAAGTATTTTGGAGGCGCACGCTACCATCGATTACGAGAAACCTCTTGTATGTATTTTCTACGTATCTTTCTTTTCATCATTTTCTCAGTTTCGCGTCTCCCATTAGGGTCTGTAGGGGTTCATGTCCCCGCATAGGAGTGTATTCATCATATATTCCAAGTCAGAGGAAGAAGAGAGCTTTCGAAACATAGAGGACACGAGTAGTTCATCGGCTGTTGAGGCTTTGGCTCGTGTGAGGACCCTCTTGGACGTAGTAAGTCCGCAACCCCTAAGTGCCATTCCCCCCATTGTTCTTCCCATTAATCAAGGGTAGCCAGTAATGGAAGAATCCTGACTACCCAAACCCCAAGATGAAACATTCACTATGCGATGGAGCCGTAGTGGCATAGTTGAGCCGTCGGGTAGTGCCCCCCGGAGGGATGAGGCTGGTCCTTGGACCATGGTGGAAGATGAAGCACTTGCTTCCTTTTCAGCACAGTCAGAAGCATCTACAGTTCAGGTCGAGGACCTAGAGCGACTGAGGGTTATGTACTAGATTCCGAAGTCGATGGTTTTGAGGGTGCCTCAGAGGGAGGGACAGAGGAGAGGGCATGTATGCCTTTGAATGACGTGGTGTATTTTTTTGAGGGTGCATTGTAGGCTAGGTTGAGATTTCCCACGCCCCTCTTTGTCATGGAGTTTCTCAACTTTCTTGGCATTGCTCATGGCCAATTAGTACCAAATGCCTGGAGGATCCTTGTCGGGAGTATGGTTCTCTAGGAGGTCGTCAATTGTCGGGCCCTTATGCTTGCGGAGCTCTTCTGGTGCTACAATCCCGTGGAGCATCTTACGAGGTACGTTAGTCTACAGGTCCAGGGAGATAGGGGCCTTATTACGAACAAGCCTTCTTCCAACAAGCATTGGAATGGGCATTTCTTCTTTGTGTCAGGTCAGGGGTGGGAGATGCAACCCTGTGAGAATTGGTCCGCCACATCCGTGTGTGTAGTTAGGACTTAGGCTTCTTCACCGAAAGATGGTCGTGCCAGGCATGTCTCCCTCTCAGCCGATCAGCACGCTGTGATCAATGGTGCTCTGGTCCATAATAACCATAGTTGGCTGACCCTGGTTACCCAGAGAGTCTAATTGAGTATCGCATTGGCCCCGAACCTTCAACAGATGTGCTTAGCTTGCATCGTCTAGCGAGGGGTGGAGGGGCCCCTATGGCGCCAGGTGAAGAATGTTGTTTTTTATTGTTGCGTACGCTGTTTCTTGAGTGCTTGATTATCTCTGATCTGGGGTTTCTGTATGTAGGATGCTTAGTTGAGGTGGAAGAAAAAGAAGCGACGCAAGGAAGCCAATTGGAGATGGATTGAAGGCTTCGAATGCTAACCATGTGAGATCGTCGGGCCCGCAGAGGCATGTGAGATGGGGGTGAGTAGTCGAAACGCCAACGGCTTTCCTCAGCCGATCAGCAAGGTGTCGCTCTTATCTCGACGGAATCCCCGGGTGTTGGCTCATCTACTGGTAAGCACGAAACAGCTGATCAGATCCATCCTGGTTAGGAGGTTGAGGTCCATTCTGTTGAGGTGGCAGTAGGCCAGAGGCTAGATAAGCAACCTACGGTGGGGACCCCTGTGGAGGGGGAGGGTACCCTCTTCGACTTGGGGTCTCCTGGTCTTTAGGTTTTTGAGAGGGCTATCTTGAAGTGGGATAAGGAGTTTATGTATTCCCTCACTTTCGACGCCATTGTTGATCCTCTTCTTTGAGAAGTAGCTAAGGTATGGTCTCTAATAGTTCAGCTTCAATTCTTATCAGTGGTAGGTGATATACTCATTTTAGTTTTTGCAGTCTTTCACCCTTCGTCACCACGCGGCCATGAAGGTGGAGTACTTTGTCACTTGGAAGGCTATAGAGAGGCATCTCCGTCGAGTGAACCATGATCCGCGTGCAGTTTGTGGTGAAAATGGTACTCTAAACTTGGAGATGCTAAATTTGAAAGACGAGTTCGAGCGAGAGGCCAAAGCACACCGGGTGATCGTCGAGGAAAAAAGGAAACTGCAAGCTGAGTTGAGGGATGCCAAGTTTCAGGTCAACCAACCGGAGGGTACTCTTCATGCCTTTCGGCTCGACCTGGCACGTGAGCGGGTAGCAGGGCTCACGACCTTCATGAATACTGTGCAATTCAAAATCGCAGTACATGAGAGGATAGACAGGCATATGGCGATATAGGAGGTGTAGTGCAAGATTAAGGAATACTGGGATCACGACCACATAGTTTTCAGGAAGCAAGCCCAAGACATGTTGCCCTCTTGTGATTTCTCCCTCGTACAACCTGAGGAAGATGAGGAGTACGAGATGCATCAGGACGACATTGCAGGGGAGCCCTCCGAGGCAGCTCCTTAAGAACCACGAGAAGCCCTGGCTGAGCAGGGCGTTCTTCTTGCTCTGCAGGTGGATGAAGAAGAAGTAAAGCAATGCCCCCTGGGGGAGAGGACGCATATCATTGACTTGACAATCTCAGATGTCTTGGACGACCAGCTCAAAGCTGGGGACACTCCCCCTTAACTCTCATTGGTTTATGTGCTTGATCCCTTCCTTCGTTGTAGAAAATTCGTAATGTTGGCCCGAATTTGGGCTAGGAAAATTGCTCTGTATACTCTCTCATACTTTTTTTAGTGCATGTGTTGGGAACAACTTAATTCCCCTAGCAGTAGGATTATGGATGGATATGCTCATGTCGTTTTATCGTTGTCTTGTAGTTGTTGTGGTGTTTTGTTGATTGCTGAACTTTGTATGCTGTTAACCACTTTGGCTTGCCTTTATCTTTTTCGATATTCCCATGGGTTGAAGGTCGCTTTTTCTAGACCCCACTAGCGGTCTTCCTCAACACGTCTACTAGGACCCGTCCTCCAGGTCGGCTGGTCATCATTTTGACCCTACCAAGTTTGAGAACCCCATGTGTTGTAGAATTTGTCGAGCCTGTTTAGGTTCGAGAACCTTGGGCATTGTTGAGTTGAGGCTGACCTTCGCATGATCAATATTTGCCTGTTCTGACCCTTAGGTCACAACATGTTGTTTTACAGCTCTGATATTGTTCGATGTTCTTTTTCTCTAGGACCTGTTGCTCTTTTAGAAAAGAAGGGGAAAGGCCCATAAAAGAAAAGTGTAGAAGGGAACTTGCTAAAATGTAACGAATTATAATGTTTCGGAATTAATATTACTGACTGCATCTTAGGCTGCTGTTGAGTTTTTTATCCTTCTAGTTGCCTTTTATCCTCAAGGCTTATATAATGTGGAACTGTGGAAGAGTTGGCCTCCATGTGCGGATGTTTCCGGCTTATAGTAATGTGGCAAGTCCATTCTCTAGTATTTGTATATGATGTAGTAACATTATGCTCTTCTCATTCAGTAAATCCCTATCCGGTGATGTGATAATTAGAAGTAGCTGACCTTACTGCTGTTATTTGGTAAATATTGATGCGAGTGGACCCAACATTTGTTTGCTCTCCATGAGTTTATGAGCCACTTTAGAATTGGGTCAACAGGAGCAAAGAATCGTCCGAGGAGGCCGATTGGTCATCCTTCTCTTGTTCTTAGTTTTGCCCGTAGACACAGTAGTCATCATTTTCTACTAGGTCCCGTAGTCCAGACCAGAGATCTTATCTCCCGACCCCACCTATAGGCGCAGTAGTCTTCATCCGCACACCTACTGTGTAAGGACCCAGACTTTTTTATTAAATAATTTAATTCGAAAAAGGATTTTTTTTTCTTGGGATATGATTTTTTTTGAAAAAGTGATGGTATATGTATGTATGTATAATATATTTAGATATGTAAGTATGTATAATATATTTAGATATATACATATACATACATATGTATGTTAAAATTATTAAAATTATATAAAACAAAAACAAAAAAAAAAGAAAAAGCAAAGCCAAACACCCCGCGCGTAACTCGCACACGCAGAGAAACCATTTCTTGATTTAGAGAAGAAATAGGGGAGAATGGAAGAAAGGAAGGGGAAGAAGAAGAAGGAGAGGGAAGGGGAGGCTGCTGCACCACTCCGGCGAGCCCCGCACCACCGGTGACGGGGGAAATGAGGAAAAAGAGAGGGAAATAGCGACGAGAATAAGGGTGAAGCCGCGCGTACCCGCGAGCTTCCGTGGTCAATTTTTGCATCGATTCAAGTGGTTTTATTTTGATTTCTTCGATCAAGTTAATATTCTCGACCTTCTGAACATTTGTACTGATTTAGATTGGTTTATTGTCGAGGTTTTGCAATCAATTGGAATCTAGGGCTTGACCGAACCTAACGAGTTGGTTTCTTGGATTTTGTGATTTTGGATCATGTATTTAGCTATCAATCATGAAATTGGATCTAGATCTAAGTATCTAAGCTTTCTAGAATCATTGTTGTGTGATCAATTTTAGTTTTGCAATAAATAGGGTTTCTGATTGATTTTTGGGGCTGATTTGGGGGTTTCGGCCTTTTTGGGATATTTTTACGAAATTGACTCTGATTCTGTGATATTGGCATAGAATATATCTTGTGGTTAAAATTTAGTGATTTTTGGACTAAGCGGTATTAATCCTCCTTAATTAATACACAAGTTGGTAATTTGATTCTTGGATGTTCAATGCACTTTTGAGGTTGGTTCGGGATGGCTATGGATTGGACTTGGTTTCTTATTATTGTCTCGGTTGTGAGGTAGGGAACGACCTACTCTAGAGCTCTTCATGTTGTATGTAAGGCTGTTTTTAGTTATATATGCCTTAAATGTGATAAATGTGCTTGTATAGCCTAATGTGTTTAGTGCGGGACCCGACGCCGATTATCTCGAAAACATGGTTAGTTTTCTTACATCTTTAGCTTGATTGTAAGATTCGTTTCTCTTTGGAACTTGAACTGCATGTTTAATGCTAAAGACATGTTTAATGCTAGTCTTGTTGTTAACCCCATTCTGATGAGTCTAGAGTTATGACTCTTTGGCATTATTAGTTCCTTATGATTAGGAGAACGTTGTTACATATCCATGTTTATAGAATTATTGTAGAATGTGTGATTATGCTCCGGTCTCTCTTTATGCTCGTTTAGCATTGTGTCTCTTTGTGACTGGATATTGCTATATCATTGCTGGTTAGTATGATATCTTTAATACTTGTAATCCGTGTCTGGATCGGATAACTGGAGCTAAAATCATGTACAAACCGGATAATGTAAAAGTTGAGGCTTTTTGGGCAAAAAGGAGTTTTGAGAACCCTTTTTCCATATGGATTCGCCTTTAGTGAGATTGGCGGTGAGTGGACCTTGTGGTTAAAAAACGGGAACTATTAGATTGTTCCGCTTAATTGGGTTGAACGTGGAATCGTGAATTTTATTGAATTTAACCCTTTTAAACCAAATTCATGATTCAACGTTAATCTGAAAACCTTTTAAAAGCCTTGTGATTGCATGTATAGTTAGCAATCATGGTCGTTATACTTGCAAGCATTCGTACTATTTAAGAGGGTGACGACCGACATCCGTGGGTGATGGCCTACGTCTATGGGTGACGGCTGACGTTAGTTAGGGTTATACTTGTGATATAAACTGTTAGCCCTTTGTGGTTATGAGATCGGGTTTGAGAGCTTATCACTCTTAGGTTATTGTGTTGCTTATACATAAGCTATGGATATCTTGGTGACAGATATGGTTAGTGTGGTGCCTTCGGGCTATGACTTGTGGCATTGTGCCTTATTGACCACATTCTGATCATTTAGCCGTACTCGTGGTTGTGTGTATGTGCTGTTGTTGATAGACTTGCGTCTTTTATTCCAGGAAGTTCGTTTATCGTTTCCTGTTTAGCTTGTTAGTAAAGGGACACCTTTGCTTCTAAGTACTTTATTTCATCGAGAAGTCGATTCATGGACTATAGACTGTTAGTCTGGCATGGTTTATGATGTTGGGTTTCAGAGCTCTTCGCCCTTATATTGTGTTGTTGCTTACACAAAAAATGCTGATATATTTGTGATAGATATGGTTGTGCAGGGTTTATGCGTGTTATATCGATATCTGGTGAGGATACCAGGTTAGTTGATTAGTATATATCACTGTCATATATATATATATATGTATATATATATATATATCCTGTTATGGTAGTGTGCTACAATATTCGGTGTTATATCATATTCTTGGTTTCGATATCATGTTGAGTATATCACTTAGACTGTTTAGCTTTGTGTATAAGCTATCTAGACTTGTGGATATTGTCTAGGCTTATGGTATAAATTGTTTAAGTCTGAGGTTAAGCTGGTTAAGCTTGGGTGGTTAGTTATACTTGTTGTATGAATGGTTAGACTTATGGTACAAACCGATTTGTAGAAATCATGATAATGCGATAAACTATATTTTGCGGGTTTCGGTTAAACTTTATTTACCTATCGTATGTCATCTTCATAAAGCATGTTTAGTTCTTTTGTAGTTTGTTTCCTACAAGCATGTGGCTCACGTTGTCTTTGACAACACAGGTAAGCTTGGAGAAGTATAGCAAGTTCATGACAAATACAACGGAAGCTTGGTAGAAGCTTGGTTTACTGGTTGAGCATGTTCTAGCTCATAATTTATGTCTAGAGGATTGTTTATTGTATGAGGCCTTAGGCCATTTTCATTTCTTGTTTGCATGGTGAGGGATTGAGGTACTTAACATCTCTTTGGTTGCATGTTCAGGTATGGGTTGGGTTTAATGTTGTAGCTGTAATCGTTTAGTTAGTTTCCGTTGTATATTTGCTTAGTTATGCTTTGGATGGGCTTAGGTTGTTATTATTGATGCCTTGGATGGGCTTATGTTGTTGCTGGGTAGTTGTATTTTCTTGTTTACAGGTCATTACCTACATTGCCCGTTTTAGGATAGTCCGAAAACAAGGGAAACTTTGCTGAAATTTTCCAAAAAGAGATAGAGTTTTTTTTTAACATTTTCAATTTTCTTTAAAGGAAAGCGTTTTCTCGTTTTAAGAAAACGTTTTGAGATAGCAATATTGGTGGCGTGTCATTACCACTATAAAGTTTATACCAAAATCCATACTAACGAATAGCGAGTGGTGAGTCAGGATCGTTCCCACGAGGAATATAGGCAAATGGGTAAATATCCCAAATTATTCAATCCTAAGAATATTCAAATCTAATCAAGGTGAATTTTAGATTTTATGTTTTAAAAGGAATATTTAATAAAAGACTTCTACTTCTAGTTAAAATAAGTTAAGCTATCGGATAAACATTAAGAGATTTAAATGAGAAAGAATCTACCTTGGGTTTAGAATCCACCTTCGGTTAGTTTTGAAGTTTCATTAACTTCTTATTTTATTTAGCATTTAACAGATTCAAATCCTACTGTGACATGACCTGTATAGAATTCAAGAAAAATAGATTTACATGCAAATGCGGCATATTCTATCTAACATATTGGCACGGACTATCCGGAGCATAATCCGTCTCATCAATAGCATAAAATATCTCATGTTAACAATTAAAATACTGAATATTAAATAAGGCATACCCTATCCAAGATTATAGTATGGATCGTCAGGAGTACGACTCGTCTTATCCATGGCATATAATATCTCATATTTAATCTTTGAATAACAAATAAGCACAGTTATGCAACGCTCATTTAATTCAATCACATAAAGATTAAATGGAATATTAATTAAATTATAAAAATAAGAATTTTCCAACGATCAAATAAGTCATGGAATATAATAGTTGCATAACGAATCCATTACAAAAGGCTAAAATAAAATAATAAAATTAATCTTCTCCTAAATTGCCAAACTCGGGCTTCATCTGAACCCAGGGCAGAAAAAGAACTTTGCCACGCATAGTCGGGGTAGAAACCATCTTCAAATTGTTGTCGACTATCATCGACAGCTCCTCGTCGAGGCTCGGACCTTTCAGTACTGGCTTAGTAGGTGCAGAAGTGTAATA